>CATIWR010666356.1:0-11695 GCA_949677035.1 Omphalea diandra | reverse complement strand
TACAAATCTTTTTCTCATAATTCTTTTCATTTCTTCCCAAGTACAAATAGGTTCATCCCCACATCTTTTTCTAGTATATTTTAATTGGTCCCACCAAACAAGAGCATAATCTACAAACTCAACAGCAGCAAGTTTAATTTTCTTTTCTTCACTATAGTTGTGACAATCAAAAACAAAATCTACCTAATTTTCCCATGATAGGTACGCCTCGGGATCACCTTGCCATTGAAGGTAGGAAACTTCATCTTGATGCTATTAAGATTGTTATCTTGCCTGCCTGATCTTTGGGACGATTCCTCCATAGAATCATCATCCTCCTTCTCATGAGTGAATCTAGCATGCCTTGGTTGTCTAAATTGGGTGCAGGTATTGTTGGAATTGGAGGCATTTTGAATGCTCCCAAGTTGCTATTTCACCTCTTTAAACTCTTGTTATATTAGGGACATAGTATCTTGCATAGCTTTCACGAACAACTTCTACTCCGGATCACTTTGAGGTTCTGCCATGGTTAGTAGAATAACACAAGAAAATACTCATAAACACTCCTCACGTGTCTACACTCCACTGATGACACTCACACTCGTGTTTAACTCAAAATTGGTTTTTTTCCCTCTTATGAACTCACCACTTTTTGTCTTTTACTTCTTAAGATTCTTTTCTTTAAGTTCTTTGAGGACTAAGTTATTTATGTCAAGGGAATCTTAAATAGAACACAAACAAGTAAAAACTAGTTCTTAAAACACTTAGAAAACAAAAGAATTGAAAAGAACACAATTGGTTGTATAAACAAATTTCTAAAAATCTAATAGTAATCAAAGAGTTTAGAAGGAAATTTGAAAGTGCAAGTTGGTGTTTTGAATATGATAAGGCCAAATGAGAAAAGAGATTTCAAAAATTGGCTTGAAACATACCTTTGCAATTCTTAGCTTCTTTCTTTTTCTCTTCTTTTCTTTTCTGTTCTTTCCTTTTTTTTCTTTTTTTTTTGCTTTCTTTCTTTCTTTTTTTTTTTTTGCCTTTTTTTTTAAACTTTTGAAGCTAAAATCAAACTTAGAATTGCAAGAAATACAGATAACAACTTAAAAACACAAAGAAATCGAATTTAGCACTTTTAAGGGTATTGTGGTAATTTTAGTCTCCCTTGAATTATGAGCTATGGTTCTGCCCTAGACTTCAGGAAACACCAAAAAGATTATTAGTAACAAAAGAAATTAATTTGGAAGGAAGAAGGGTGGAGAAATTGTAAGAAACAAGCTAGAATGAAGTTTTCCTTAATTTAAGGAGATTTTGGCAACTCTTAAATTTTAAGGAATTTCTTGAATCAATCGCTTTAATTATGCAATTAGGGACACAAAAAGGATTAATGAATGAAGAAATTTCAAATTTGGAAGGAAGAAACACAAGAAATCAAAGATTTTTTGCAAAGTTCCTTAATTTAAGGAATTTTTGCACAAGTATGAGATTTTGGTGGAATTTGAACCTAATTTTTTTTCCAGTGTGATATATGATGATGAAACAAGACTAATGAAGGTATAGATTTGGATGCAGGAATTGAGATATGACAGAATTGGAGAAGAAATGTGAAGAATGTGAATGAATGAACTAAGAACAATGCAAGAATATAAAGATAGATAGATACCTTTGATCTTGAATTTAACCTTGGCTCTGATACCAAAAGATATGAACGAGGTTGATTTTTGGACCTTGATTCATATGTAGCACAAGTCCTAAGTTTTAATTCAAAGATCAAAACAAGTTAAACTCTCAAATCCCAATTAGACCTCTAGAAAACTTGTTTCTAGCAACCTGAATTATAAAGATTCAAGAGGTGTTAATCTCAACTTTAAATTAACTAAGTAATTTAAGACCTAGATTAAATGAGTTTATGAAATTATTAAAAACTCACTTAACAATCTCACCAAGTCCTATAAAGAACTCAAAAAGAGAATTAACTCTCACAAACAATTTTGATAAAAGAAATATTCTTCAATTTTTTTTCATTCATTTGACTGAATAAGAAGGACTATTTATAGCCTTTACAAAACTTCTAGAAAACCTTAAGAATTACTTCCTAAATAGTCTTTGAAATCTATCTAATCTATTTAGGAAAAAAGATACTTCTAAGCTAAATAGGAAATAACTAAACGATACATTAGATATCTTCCTAATTATAAAAGAAGTTTCTTATATAAGTAAATACAAAGTTCCTAATTAGTTTTAAGAGAGGAATTCAACTAATGAGGAAGTTTCCTCATACTTGAGTCATTGGTTTTTCACATATTGGGCTCCAATGGATCAAGTTAAAGGCTTCCTTTGAAGAGTCCATATTGTTATCTCCAAACAATTAGGCTTCTTGCTTCTTTTGTTTTTCTTGGGTTAGTTCAATAGTTATTCCTTGTTGTATGAATAACCCAATTGCTTTTTTAAACCTTTTGAGTCTTTCCTTTGTGATTGGGTCATGAAGTTGAAGTGGATTTTTGGGCTGGCCTTGGATATTTGCATCACATCATAACCTCCAATATTTTGTATTATCAACACCTAAATATCTTTTATTGATAGTGAAGGATGACCTTTACATAACATATTTCATTATTGCCAAAACTAGGGCACTACATAGTAAAAAAGTGCATACTTTCTCATATACAAACCTTCTAGCCTAAGTGTAATTCGAGAAACCTGTGTTGTTTATATCTTGTATGTTTGGAGAAACTTACACACATTGAGTGTATATACTCAATTAATGCGATAAAAACATCTGTATCAAATGAGGGTACGAGTATTTTTTGACTTAACGAAAAAAAAAGATGTAATAGTAAATTCTTTAGGCAGGTATGGATCGTTACTGGCTGGATGTATAAAGTGGATGTAATTGAAGAATTGTATGTCATGTTAGGTTAACTGTGAGTTCTAAAAGCATTTATGCTTGCTTCGTTGGTCTCCAGTGTAGGTCACATCCTAGATGTCATGAAAAAATAATTTTTTTTCTTAGTTTTTGCAAAAATAATAGCTGGTTGATTAAGGAAAACTTTTTGTAAAACCTATTAAAGTCACATTACTATAAATATAGTTAGTTTATAATTAGATAGATCTCCCTTATTCTATCAATTTAGTTATCTTTTCTTAATTTTTTAAATGCTACAATCATAATTACTAGATTTTATTTCTTTAATATCCATCATAATTAAAGATTGTTTTCTGATATTTAACTTGTATTTTATAAAATTCTAGAATTACTGTTAAATTAATTTTATACTACATTTGAAAGATTATATAATTTTGAAAGAAAGTCAAATTGACTAGTCGAACTAGGAGCCGTCATAGAAGTGGTACGACTTCTGATTTTGTTTTAAAAACATGGCAAATATGTATAGCTATATTAAAAAATTGAAATGAAAAAAGGGAATCAACATAATATAGAAAAAATTAAAAGAAAAGACTGACATTTGAATCAATCTTGTTTGTAATAGAAGGTTAGAGTACAAGCACAATTGCATCTAGTTGAAGTCTTTGGAGCTTAGTAACTTTTAGGGCTGTAATCAGTATATCACGACTGCCGAAACTGACATTTTTTACAATGACGAATAATATCCATATTGGTTATATATAATACTGATCTTGATATCATTAAATATAAAAACCGTAAAAATCGATAATATCAATATAATGCGATATTTGTGGTGTTTGATATCGATACCAAAATTATAATGTGTCTTTTAAATTAATACAAATCATGTTTTTCAAATCAATATAAATAATAAATAAAATATCATAATTCAATTTAAAACACATTGTTTTATTAATCGGTATATTGTCCGTTACCATTTATAATTTTTTAAAAAATAGAAACCGATACCGATACCACCAAAAATTGAATTTTAATATAAAAAATTATCAGTTTTGATATCTATCAGTATTAGTAATGCGGTTTTATACATATGTCATTTAAATACTATGAAACTTACCTTCTTAGCAGCTTTGCTGCAAATTCAATATTATGATATTATCAGACGACCCACCTTCATTAACAGCCTCTATGGCCAACTCCCTCCATTTCTTAGCATTCTTGTTCATATCCTTCCCATTCTCTCCCTCCATCACTTCTCTAATGCAAAACTCAATCTCATCTCTGCTCACAATCCCATTTTCATCAACTTTTACTCTAATTCCCACCTTTCAAACATCCTCAACAAGTTTGGCGATGGTCGGCTGGTCACTCTACTAAGGCATTGCCACCAAAGGCACACCCAAACTTAATGCCTCAATTGTTGAGTTCCAACCACAATGTGTTAGAAAGCAACCCACAGCTTCATTAGTTAGCATTTTTACTTGGCAAGTCCAATTTACTACAATGCCTTTATCGCCCAGATCTTCAAAGAATGTCTTGAGCAATTTTGCTTCCTCAGAAGCCCTGATCACCCATAAGAAATAGAAATTGCTTTTCTTTAAGTCCCATGCAAGTTCCTCCATTTGCTTGATACTTAAATCAGAGATGCTGCCAAAGGACACATATATGACTGACCTTGGTGGCTTGGTACTGAGCCAATTACTGGAAATAGAAGTATCAAATGCAAAGAGAGGGATCTCATAGTCATCATCATGTTCAATCCTCCTATCTAGGTAGATGGATGGAACCGTTGGTCCAATTGCCAACACCGGACAAACTTTTGACATGGTGTCCAGAGCCTGTTGATTAAAGAATAGAATAATTCACATGATTTTTTTTTTCTTTTCAAAAACTTGATAAAGGGAACTTGAATCTAATAGTTTTACTATGAAAAAAAAAAAAATTCACCAAAAGCGGCAAAACCAGCATCTAAGATACAAAACAAGCGGAAAACATTAACCAGCAGGACCTGTACGAATAAACCAAAATAGGCAAGGACACGATTTAGCCTGCAAACGGGTTTTGAAAACTGGACTGGGCAGTCGAACAGATAAAATCAGAAACCGGATTGATGACCAATTTGTTATGTTTGATTTAATTTTGGAGGTAATTTTTATATTTTTAAGTATTTTAAATATATTTACATATATTTTTGATATTTTTCATTTTTTAAATTATTTTAATAATATTTTTTAAAATTTTATTTATTATTAGACTCGTGAAACAGACCGATCAGACCGGTTGACCGTTGACACAGTCAGCTAACCGGATCGGTCTGGTTTTAAAAACATTTAAAGCAGCAATGTCCCTAAGCCCCTTCTTCCTCCATTTGATTGCTCCATTGACAGAAAAAGGGGGAAAAAAAAAATTCTAGCTAGTTCCCAGCGTAACTTACCTGAGCCTCCAGCTTGTAAAATGTGTTGATAAAGATATAATCAGCTTGATCAACATTAGAGAACTGATTGATCAGCATCTCCAAGTGAGCATACGGCCCTAACGCACTGACGAACGAAGGCAAATCTTGAAGCTCAAGCGAAGGCAAATCTCGAAGCTCAAGCGAAGGCAATCCTGGAATCGACACGGGCGTTGAAGAAATGGGCAGTGTCAAGAGCTTGTGCTGGAGGTTGTAGTAAATATAATCCACCGCACATGGTTGAGTAAGGAAGGCAGCTCCCGTCAACCCAAATTCTTTACCTACGTCTAATGCCCAAGCCACGAAAGGCTCATAAATTACATAATCAATCGGGTTGCGGGTCCTTGCAATCTTGATGATGAGTTTCGCCAGAGTTCGTGACCCGTTTGCCTTGAGGCTCTTAAGATACACTTCATAACTGCCAGTTATTGGAAAGCCACCTTCGTCGTAGCCATCGGATATTACGCTTAGCCGAACGGGGCCGACGGAGGAGCCGAGATTCATGGAGTTGGAAAGGAAAATGGAAGTGACAAGGGTGGCTTTAAGGCCCTTGGAAACTAAGCGCCTAGCAAATAGCATAATCGGATTTACGTGGCCTTGGCCAGGGTAAGGAACTAGAAGCACATGGGGCTTATGAGATGTTTCCATTTCTTTCACTCTCTCTCTCTCTCACTGCCTTGAGCGCATGCTTTTATATCAATTGGAATTGTTTTTAAGAATATATAAATTGGAAAATTAAACAAAGGAAGAATATGCTTTGGCCGCTGATATAATGTAGTTTGTGAGATTGTATGTTTGAATCATACAATTATCAAAACTAAATAGTGAAAAAATATAGATCAATAAATGAGAGGACATGAAAATTTACAAAACTTTGGCGTTGTTCGATTGGAATGGTACGATGATTGGCAATTTAGCCATGGAGTTTTGTTTCTTGCTACATGAGAAATTATGGTCGTGTTCATGCCTTTTGGACCGATTTGTTTCCAGTAAATAGTATCCGACTTTGGTTTTAATTTTATTATACTAATAAATTTTAAAATTTATGCAATTTGATTATTTAACCATTTTAAATATTCTATTTAAATATAATGATTTAATTTTTGAATAAACACTAAACTGATGGCGATAAATCAAATTGTAAACTCACATCATTTACGAACTCATAAATAATTTTCATATTGCATTTTTCTCATAATTTGATTTATATAAGTCAAAGTAAATCTTATATCAACTAAATAGTAGTTAAAAAAAAAAAGTCGTATGAAAGTGATTAGAAGGGCTATAAAAAATATTAATAACTAATCATATTATTGGGTCATTAGCTTGGTACTTTATTCAAAAAAAATAAATTATTAAATTTTAATAGAATATTTATAATAGTTAAATAATTAAATTATATAAATTTTAAAAATTATAACTATAATAAAATTATGATCAAAGTTCATTACCGCATTTATTTCTTGTCAACAACTTCATATGACGTATGTATCTTTGACAAACAAAGTAAGTTCCATTTGGAGCCAGCATCATAATTGTGGGCCCTTGTGATTGCTCCAGTTGCAATTGTGACTTAAGCTACGTTTAGCTTTTTTTTTTTAATATAAAATTTATTTAATAATATATAAAAATAAGAAAAATTTTATAAAAAAAAGTAAAGAAATTTTGTATTAAGCATATAAAGTTAAATGTGATATAGTAAGTGAGATAAATTTTGTATTTAATGTAAAAAGATGAAAACCAAATGTTAACTTCTGTACGATTTAATTGTTTAGCTCACCCTGAGTTACATGTATCACAACTCTTTTCCAATAAAGGCTAAAAAATATACAGCAGACCCCACATAAGTAATGTGATAGTGATACCAATCAAGTTATCTAATTCAAAGACTGGAAGCTAGTTAATTTGGACACAAATTCGACAATATTTCTGTCAGAAGTTCCACCTTCGCTCGTAGGTGATAGTTTCTAACCAGATTTAGAAATTAGATTCAAATTTATCGAAAAAGGTGATTCAAACTCGATCTTGATTCAGAGTAAATACGAAATGATTTAAATCTAAAATGATTCAAAAAATTTTAAGTCAGATTGGGTCGGGTAAAAGTTAATCCAAAGAGTTGGATTAAAACTGATTCGAATGAGTCAATTAGTGACCCGCCCAATCGGCTCTATAATAATATAAAAAAAATTATTACTAAAATATGAAAGGTAAAATAATTAAAATAAAAAAGAATTTTATTTCCAAAAAATATTTAGATTATTGAATTAAATTTAAATTTATCTTTGATATTTTTCTTTTAAATATAATGAAATTTTTACATTTTAATAAATGTGTTAGTTTTACTGTGCTTTTTATGCGTTTGAATTACAATTTATTATTTAGTAATAATAAAAATGATTTATCGTGATAAAATAATTTTATCATAATTTTTAAATTATTTAATACAATGACAAATACTATTATGACAATATTACTTTTTCTTATATGTAATTTGATAAACACTATATTATTACAAAATATTGTGATGAAAGAGTATATATTATAATTTATCTTATACATTCATTTATTATGACAAAATTTTTGAGTTAAAAATGTGTGGGCTCAATGATAAAAAAATTCAATCCTTTTTCAATTGTATCAAAGTTTCTAATGGAGTCAATTACACTATAATTTGATGAATTGTATTCAATTATACTTTAAGTCAAAATCAACATTTAATAAAGTGTATAATTAGATTCAATTGGCTCTTATATTTTTTCAATTAGTTCAATCAAATACAAAATTAAGTTTAAATCTTATTAAAATAATATTTTGATTCTACTCAATTTAAATATTATTTCACAAAAATATCAATTTTTATTTTTATTTTAGTGGATAAGTAAATAATTTTATACTAATTTTATGTTTTTAAAATTATAAATTTTATTTTTATATATAATTAATAAATTAATAATCCTTAATTTTTATTTTAAGGATAAATTTTTTGAGAATATTCCAATTCATATCATGTAATTGATTTTTTAAATATTTCTTAAAATTTGTATTTTAAATGATTTTAATAATTTATTATTTAAAATATATAAAAATTAATTTTTAAAGGAGAAAATGAAAGAAAAGTTTTTTAAATGAGAGATTGAGAAATTTATAAATTATAAATTTAAATTTCAAAATTTTTAGATTTTTAAATTTAAATATAAAATTATCAAATAAAATTATATAGTAAATTTAATTAATTACAAAATGAGATTTAATTGAATAGAAATAAAAGTGTAATCTTAATTAAACTTATTTAATTGATTTTTAAATATTTCTTAAGGTTTTTAAAATGATTTAAATAATTTATTATTTAAAATATGAAATTAAATTTTTAAGGGAGATTTAGAGATTTTTTTTAAATGAGATATTGAGAGATTTTATGAATTATAAATTAAAAATTTAGAAATTATAGATTTAAATGTAAAAATAAAAATTTTCATATAAAAGTATATAAGAAATTTATTTAGGCAAAAAAGAGATTAAATTAAATATAAAATAAAATTATCACCTTAATAAAGTTCATGTAAATAATTTTTTAAAATTTATTTAAATGGTTTAAATAATTATTATTTAAAATATAATAATTAATGTTTTAAGAAGAGATTGAAGAATTTTATGAATTGTAAATTTTAATTTTTTAAATTAAATATAAAATTAAAATTCATCATCTAAAGATTTAAAATAGATTTAATTAAGCAAAGATGAGATTAAATTGAATAAAAAAATAAAAAAATAATCTTAACTAAACTCATGTGGTTGATTTTTAAAATATTTCTTAGAAATTTTTATTTAAATAGTTTAAAATTTTATTATTTAAAATATAAAATTAATTTTTTAAGAAAATTGAGAGAAATTTTTAAAAAAATTAGAGATTGAAAGACTTTACGAATTATAAATTTAAATTTTTAAAATTCTAAATTTTAAATTTAAATAAAATATTAAAAATTTATCATATATAAGTACATAATAAATTTAATTAAGTAGAAATAAGATTAAATTGAATAAAAATTAAAGTAGTATATTAATTAATTCATAAACTTAATTTTAAGTTTAATTCAACTAATTGAAAAGTATAAAAGTTAACTGAATTTAAATATATTTTAATAAATTATGTTTTTGACTTGAGGTATAATTAAAATCAATTTGTCAAATTATAATATAATTGACTTAATTAAAAGTTTTAAATACAATTTAAAATCACATAAAAGTTTGAATTTTTAAGTAATTAAATTAAATTTTTACAATAATTTTAAATGATTTAATATGTAAAAGAAATTTATCACATTTTTACTTATTTTTTTTATAATAATGGTAATAAATTTGATTTTTATCGTGATAAAATTATATATTACGATAAATTTAATTTTATCACAAAAATTTTTATCATAATGCACAAATTTTTTTTATAATGAATGATTTTTTTATCATTGGGCATTATATATGATATATTACTTGAATATAATTTTATGTGGACTTAATTCAATTGTTTTAATTATATATAGTCATTTACTTAAAAAAGAAATTATATTTAATTTATTAAGCATTTAAATAAAAACAAAAAATTTTAATTAAGTTTCATTTTATATAAAATCAATCTTATTAAAATTAATTTTTAAGAGAAAATTATTATTTCTCTCTTAACAAATTATGAGAAAATATTGCATAAATGATAAAAATTCAAATTGACATTTTAAAATTTAATAACAAATGATCCGACTCAAAATATCAATTTCAAGAGTAAATACAAATTCAACCTATACTCAATCCAAAATCTTTTCAAAATGCATGATTTGATAGATGATCTTAATCCACCCATAACCTAGACGATCTAAACCCTACCCAACTCGAAAACGCATCAATCTAAAAATGAGTCGACCTGAAGACTTACCCATTCGCCACCTCTACTTATTAGCCAAATCCTTCCACTCTTGAGCATTCCTTTTCATCTTATTTCCCTTCTCTTCCTCCGTCATTTCCCTTATGCAAGACTCAATTTCTTCTATGGTTACAATCCCATTCTCATCAACCTTAACTCTTATTCCAACCCTCCAAACATCTTAAACTAGTTTGGCACTAGGAGGATGGTTAGTCCATTGAGGCATTGCTACCATTGGCACACCCAAACTCAATGCCTCAATTGTTGACTTCCAACTACAATGACTTAAAAAACACCCGATAGCCTAATCTACTAGGAGTTTCACTTGAGGACCCCAATTCACAATCAAGCCCATATTATCACCCAAATATTCGAGAAAACTTTTTGGCAATTTTATTTTTGACAAATTATATCATGAACTTCTATCCATATAACAATATAAATTAGAGGTCTATGACACATGTGAATGATAAAAAAAAATTACGCACCTAAAAAATTTTTTGTGTTTTATTTCTTTTTTTCCTGTTTTATTTTTTCTTTTCTTATAAATCAAATTTTTATTCCTACAAAAATTAATTTAGATACATATAATTTGTTTAAGCTAATAAATATTTATTTTATGTCATATAATATCAAAATATAATTTAAAAATTGTGAAATATGAGTAATGAACCTAATTATAATGAACTATAATTAGTGATGAAAGAAGACAAGTTCATTTATAATGAACATATAAGTAAGTTTTAATGAACTTAGGGTTTATTTGTAATAATTCTGTAGGTAAATACTAATTTTATTTATAATAAATTTATAAGTAAGTTCATTTGTAATGAACATGTATGCAAATACTAATGAATCTAGAGTTCATTTATACTGAACATGTTGATAAATTCTAATGAATTTATAGTCAAATACTAATGACCCTAGATTCATTTGTAATGAACTATAGGTAAGTTCATTTTTAATGAAACGTAGTAATGAACCTAGAGTTCATTTATAATGACTGTAGGTAAGTTTCTTATTAATGAACTTAGAGTTCATTTGTAATGAATGTATAATTGATGAACCTATAGACAAACAATTTATTTGTAATAAATATGTAGACAAATACTAATGAATTTGCATTAAATTACTAATCAATCTATGTATAATAAAAAAATCTCAGTATTAAAAGTCATGACTATTAAAATTCAGGAACATACAGTTTAAAGCTAATATACTAATTTTAGTATATTTATGCTTCTTTTTTAGAATAAAAATATAACTTATTTATTTTTTATATAAAATAAAAATTTTTAATTTTTTTAATTTAAAGTAAGTAATAATAGAAAATCTGTATCATAATTTCTAAATATTGGATCAATTTATTATAGTTAAAATAATAAAAAATAAAAAGAATAAAATGTCAAAAAAAGACGAAAGGAAAAAAAAGTATGTTAAGCCTTATAAGAATTTAAACAGCGATAAACTAGAGGCATATCCTTTTTTT
>CATIWR010666315.1:0-20977 GCA_949677035.1 Omphalea diandra | reverse complement strand
TAGTGTTAGCCTGTAAAAACACTTCAAGAAAGGTTTAAGTGTGAGCCTAGTGAAACACTTGAGTGAGGTTGTGTGTTAGCCTAAAAACACATTATTATAAGGTTGTGTGTGAGCCATCAAAACACAAGTTGTACAAGTTGGATGTGAGCTTGAAAACACCTTGAGATAGTGAAATACCTAATTAATAAATTGGGGAGTAGACGTAGGGTCAATTATATCCAAACTACTATAAATCATTGTCTCAATTCTATTCATTCTTCTTCCCCTCTTCTTTGCCTTTTAAATTTTTATACACCAATTCAACCCCCCTTCTTGGTGCCAAGGGATAAAAGTTAGTATGAAAGTTTAAATCATTCACATAAATATTATGAACTCTTCTACCAGTGAACATAATTTTGTTGCCACTCATCTTTGATACATAACATGCCTTTGGCTCAAACATAACTCTAAACCTTTTGTCACACAACTGTCTTACACTTAGTAAGTTGTGCTTGAGTCCATCAATAAGCAATATTTTATCAAGGATAAGTGAGTCATCATCCTTACCGACTTTGCTTATGCCAACAATTTTGGCTTTGCCATTATCTCCAAAAGACACATTTCTAAGACCTTTAACCTTTTCCAAATGTGAGAAGAACTTTCTTTCTCCTATCATGTGCTTTGAACATCTACCATCAAAATAACACTCCCACTTTCCAACTTAGGATTTTAAGCACATCTGTAAAATAAGGAAGGTTATATCTTAGGTACCCAAACCTTTTTGGGTTCTAAGGGGTTAGCTCTTGCCAACTGCTCTTCATGCCTTCTAGATTGGTAATGATAAGCAATGCGACCATATATGCCATAATATAAATAATCACCATCAAAATGAGCTAGTATCCTACTTTTAAGTGGTACATACATATAGTGTCCTTAGACTTGTAGCTCTTTTGAGTAGTGCATCTAAGAGGATTTCTCATGTGAGAAACTCTTTTGTATTATATGTGTCAATACCCATAATTATGCCAATTTTTGTGTCTTTGCACATTTACCTTTTAGGCTTGTAAGAGTGATACACGTGAGCATAATTTGCTCTAAGGGAAGCATTTCTCAATCATGTGTGATTATGTTGAGACTTTTCTCTTGAGCCATTATTTGTGGCATTTCCCTTTTTGGAAATCTTTTGTTTCATAACAGAGTTAGAAACATTATTCTTTTTGGCTTGAATAAAGAATATTTGAGAAGTGGAAGGAGCTATTAAAGTAGTGGCATTATAACCTAATCCATATTTGATGAATGGACTTCTCTGAGCCTCAAGGATGGAATCTAAATTGTCATTTCCTTTAATAAACTTACTGAGATTTTATTTTAGCTTTAGTTCATTAGCTCTAAGAGACTATAACTTATTAGCTAGAGTTCCCTGACTTTTAGCACATTCTTTCAAGGATTTGTTCTCTTTTTTAAAATAAAGGGTACTAGACTTGAGAGTCTCAATGCTCATAGTGAGTTTGGTAATTATAAAGTACAACTTATCTTTAGAGTAGGAGTTAAAAGGATTTATCTTTTTGTCACTATCTCTATCACTGTCACTGTTGGATATGTGTTCACTTAAGGATTCATGCGATTGCTCCTTAGTTGCCATGAGACAAAGTCGACAAGTTCCTTTCTTGTTTCATCTTTATCAGGTTTAGAATCAATAATGTCAGCCTAAATGGCTTTGTACATTTCCTTTCCTTTCTTGGAGGTGTATTTTCTGGAAAAGAGCTTTCTTTTCTTAATCTTAGGATAATCTGATTTAATGTGCCCTTTCTCATTGCATCCATAGTAGATGAGTTGACTCTTAGTGCCTCTCTTTTTATAGCTCATTGACTTTTTATCCTTTATGTTTGAAAGGAATTTCTTTACTTGGTTGGTGATAGAGGCAAGATGTTCATCTTCACTACTATCTTCATCACCACTAGAAGAGGAAGATGTTAATAAATAAGAACTAGATGGAGTTTTAGAATGTACCTTTTTAACTTTTAATGCCAAGTCTTTCTTTTTCATTCTTATGTTTTCAGCAAACTTCTCAAGAGTGATCTCATGAGCTAATAACTTTCCCATAAGTTTATCAAGTGATAGGACTTCCAGTTTGTTGGTTTTCTTTATAGTTGTCTTCTTAGCATCCCACCTATCTTTAAGAAGTGTTCTTAAAATTTTTGCTACTATGTCCTTATTTGTATATGACTTCCTCAAGTTATTGAGAGTGACCATAATGTCTATAAATCTATTGTACATTTTAATGATAGTCTCACCAGGTTGGTATACAAATGTTTCATACATGTATGTGTGCATTTGTATCTTTTTTCTTTTTCACTTAACTGGTTCCTTCATGCTGAGTCTGTAATGTGTCTCATATTTCTTTGTTGATGCATAAATTTATAGCTTAACATATTGAGACTTATGGATTGCACAGATAAAAACATGCATTGCTCTTATGTTTTTTAGGTTTGCCTTTTTTCTTCAGCAATCCATTCATTCTTTGGCTTTTTTACAAAAACAACTCTAACTACCTTTGTTGGAACTTTTCTTCCTTTCTCAATAATGTCCCATAGGTTAATGGTTTCATTGTTAAGGAAGATGTCTATATGATTCTTCCAATAACCATAGTAATCTCCTTTAAAGAATGAAGGCTTGTGGATGGATTATGATTCTTCATGACTTGTCATGATCTTTACTCTATGTACTTAAGCTTTAATCAAGAGATCAACTCTAATACCAATTGTTGTACCTTGGTGTCTTGAAAGAGTGGTTGTGTAGGGCAATGACAAATTTATAAATTTAAACTAAATGCATAAATAGATGAAGAATCAATGACAAATTTATAAATTCAAACTAAATGTTTAAATAGATGAAGAATCAACATATAAGATTTATAGAGGTTCAACATAACTTGTCTATGTCTTCTCCTCTAGTATTTTCACTAGAGCTTTCACCATTTTTACAGCTTTGGGTGCTATCAATAACTCTTACACAAGTAAGTTTTTGAGCACTTACCAAGCCTTTACAGGTGACAGATTTTCAGGCATTATCAACTTCTTACAAGTAGTTCACAATTACTACTTAAATCTTAACTCAAAGTAGTTTTCAAGTACTACCTTAAACCTTTCATAAGAGATACTTTCAAAGAGTTTCGCAATACTGAATTACATAATAAGAGATTATAACTCTTTTAGGAGAAGGAAAACTCTCTCACCTGAGCAAGAATGGACGCTCAAAATACATTAACAAGGTATGTTTGATGTGAGTAAGAAAGTAAAGAAGGTTCTTGAGAAGTTTTGTTCTTTAAATTTTGCTTAGAAGATAACTCTTTTAGTTCTTTCTCAAGCTTGATCAATGAATGTCTTGCGGATGCTAGTTCTTTCACTTTTTTTTCACAATTGTTTTCATAATAGATTACTCATGTAATAAAATATTTCTATTTTTTTTATTTCTATTGAGAGATATTCCTTTTATAGATTGAACAAGGAACTAATAGTTAGAAAAGAGTTTTCACTTCACGTTACGACTATAAACAATTAACACCTATTAAGGAAATTACACGCCCTTTGTTGAGCCATCCACCAAGGTTGATTTCAAGTAGATGGGTGGTTGAAAAGTCGTTGGACCCATTGAAATGTCTGTTGAAACTAGTTGTTAAGAGTTAGCAGCTCAAGACTCTTTCTCCCCCCCCCCCGGTCCCGTCTTTTTTATGTGTTTAATCCACTTTTTTTCAATGGTCATTAGATGTAAGCAATGATCATTAATTTTAACCTTAATACCCGTTGTACTATGCTCAACGCTTATTATTGATTTCTACAAAATGTGATCTTTAAGCTCAGTTTTTCAAAATCTACAAAAGTGATTCAACACCTATTGGATTTCTCATAATGCCTGTTGGAAACATTTCAATGCTCATTGAATATTTGAGTGAATCTCTTTGGGAGGTTTAGAAGGTGTAGCTCAAATTGGAGCTTTTCCAATGCTGATTGAGAAAGTACAACACCTGTTATCAAGTCCAAAGAGCATTGCTCAAACTAGAGCATTGCTCAAACTAGAGCATTTCAATAACTCTAAGACTAACCAAAACCCTATAACAAAGTAGAAGTAAACTTGGCTAATAAGGGAGAGTAACTAAAACCATTTTTCATCAGTTAATCTAGAAGTGGTTAATGGGTCGGGTCATATCATTTTGGGTTTGGGTTGGGTTGTTTTCGAGTTGGGTTATTTTTTAGGTTGAGATATTTTCGGGTTTGGTCAAGTTCTAATCGCTCGGGTCTCAGGTGGATTCGGGTCACCCATCTGGTTTGTGTGTTAAAAGAATTTCAGATTGAATTTGGGTTGGATTTTGAATTTACTCTTAAAAGTAATATTTCAGTTTATTTGTTATTTAATTTTTAAATATCCATTTGGATTTTTTATTGTTATACAATAATTTTTCATAATTTATTAAGAGAAAAATAATAATTTTCTCTTAAAATTTATTTTTAGTCAAATAAATTTTATATAAAATAAAACTTGATTAAAAATTCTTATTTTATTTAAATGGTTAATAAATTAAATATAATTCATTTTTTAAACAAATAAATATATGTAATGAAAATAAGTAATTGAACTAAGTCCATATAAAATTATATTTAAGTCATATATCATAATTTAAATGAATTTATAAATAAATATATAATGTCCAATAATAGCAAACCACTTATTACAAAAAAAAATTTGTGTATTATGATACAAATTTATGTGATAAAATTAATTTTATCTTAATATGTGATTTTATTATGACAATAATTAAATTCATCATAATTATTATAAAAAAGATTGTTGTGTCAATGGGGATAACGTTTGGAGAACATGTGACCTCAAGGCATTGCTCTCACTCCTCTACCTTGAATGATGTGTTTTGAATGATAACAAAATAATGATAAAACCTTGAGAAGTTCTAATAGTTGTACTTTAATGTTTTTGAATGTTATGAATAGACCGGGCAAATGGTAAAAGTGGAGAATGAATTCAATGGGCATTGAACAAATCCCAACAGGAATTGAGATATGACAATAGTCATTAGACAAATGTTCTGACATGAGCTATGCATTTTGGACCTTACCACGGGCTTTGAGGTTTCGCGACAAACATTGATATGGGCCTAGCAATAGGCTTTGGAAAAGTGTTCTAGTTTGTATTGCACCTTTCGGACCTCTTAATGAGGTACACTTAAACAATCAACAGGTGTTGAGATGTGTGCAATGAGTATTATGAATTCTCTAACAGCCATTGAAGCATTTCTATAGTTTCGAAAAACAAAGCATCAAGTTCATGCTTTCTAGAAAATCAACAATAGGCGTTGATCATACTCCAACGGGTATTGAGGCTAAATCCAATGACCATGGAAGGATGTACAACAAGCATTGGAACTATCCGTTAGAAGATCAGCAGGCGCTGCTAAGAATCAACAAACATTGTCACCTCTAACAACTAATTCTACAAAAAAAACTATCAGACTGAACACCAATTATTCTAATGGCTAGTTTGACATTCGACTATATAAGGAACATTTTTGAAGATCAGAAAAAAGAATAAAAATTTTGGAGAACATTTGCAAACAACTAGAGAAAATTTAGCAAGTTCTCTATGCAAACCTTTTAGTGTTGTTTTGATTTGGGTAGTGTGATGATTACTTTGTGGCTCTTTGAGAATAGGTTTTCTTGAGCACTAAAAGTATAGTTGCTACCTAATTTGAGAGGCATTGACACTATTTGGATCTATTCTTTCTAGTGGTTAAAAGGTTGGTATTGTAACTTAAAAAAAATACTAAGGGTTGGGTTGGCTCTCTTGTTTTTGTTAAAAGAAAGTAATTATAAAGATTATCTTTGAGTCTAAAAAATGGAAGGTTCTTCCATAGTCTAAAACATGGAAGATTCTTTCTTAACCTAGAAAAGGGAAGGTTTTTCTTGAACCTGAAAAAAGAATGAAAAAGGCTCAAGTGAAAGGTTAGAGAATAGAGTAGGCACATTATTGAACCACTATAAAACTTTGTGTTGATTTGCATTTGTTGCTTCTGCATTATTTGTTTGTGTTATTATTTACAATCCAATTCACCCCCTCGTAGGTTGCCTCATCTCCATCCAAACTAACAAAAATAA
Organism: Omphalea diandra; assembly: GCA_949677035.1. Taxonomy (NCBI): domain Eukaryota; kingdom Viridiplantae; phylum Streptophyta; class Magnoliopsida; order Malpighiales; family Euphorbiaceae; genus Omphalea; species Omphalea diandra. Next base: position 14,834 of record CATIWR010666315.1, on the reverse strand, counting down.
GTAAACTTATGATAAATTTCTTTTATGTATTAAAATCATTTAAGAAATAATGGTAAAATTTTGGTTTAATGGTGTATAAAATTCAAATCTTTATGCAACTTTCAATTGTATTCAACGCTTCTAATTGAATTAATTACACTCAAATTTGAAGAATTAATTTTAATTATATCTCAAATCAATATCAGAATTTAGTAAAGTGCATATTTAAACTCAATCAAACTCAAAATTAAGTTTGGAGGTTAATTAATATGATACGTTTCTTTTTATTCAATTTAATCATGTTTTTTGCTTAATTAAATTTATTATGTACTTTTGTGTAATGAATTTTAATGGTATGTTTAAATTTAAAATTTAAAATTTAAATTTATAATTCATAAAAACTCTTAATCTCTCATTTTGTAAAAAAAATTATTCTCAGTTTGTCTACTTTAAATAATAAATTTTTATATTTAAAATAAAAATCTTTAAGAAATATTTAAAAAGTTAATTACTTGAGCTTAATTAACATGATATTTATTTTTTATTCAATTTTTTCTTAATTAAATTTATTATGAATTTAATTTTATATTTTAATTTAAAAACTAAAATTTAAATTTTCAATTTATAATTCATAAAATCTCTAAATCTTTCATTTCAAAAAATTCATCTCAATCTGTCCTCACAAATTAATTTTTATATTTTAAATAATAAAGCATTTAAAATAAAAACTTTAAAAATATTTAAATTTTAATTATATGAGTTTAATTAAGATGATACTTTTATTTTATATTCAATTTAATTCTTTTTTGCTTAATTAAATTTACTATATACTTTTATATGAAAAATTTTAATTTTATATTTAAATTTATAAATTTTAAAAATTTAAATTTATTATTTATAAAATCTTCTAATATCTCAATTAAAAAAATTTTCTCTCAATCTCTCCTTAAAATTTTAATTTTTATATTACAAATAATAAATCATTTAAATTATTTAAAATAAAAAATTTAAATATTTAAAAAAATCAATTATATGAGCTTAATTCAGATTATACTTAATACTTTATTTAATTTAATTTTATTTTCTTAATTAAATTTATTATATACTTTTATTTGATAATTTTATATTTGAATTTATAAAAATTAAATTTCTAATTTGTAAATCTCTCAATCTCATTTTTAAAAAAATTTTCTTTCAATCTCTCCTTAAGAAATTAATTTATATATTTTAAATAATAAATTATTTAAACCATTTAAAATAAAAACTTCTAATAAATATTTAAAAAAATCAATTACATGATATGAATCTAAACATTCTCAAAAAAATTATCCTTGAAATAAAAATTAAGGATTTATTAATATATTATTTAAATATATAAAATAAAAATTTATAATTTAAAAAATATGAAAGTAATATAAAATTAATTATTTTTTAACTAAAATAAAAACAAAATTTTGATATTTTTATGAAAAATTATTTAAATTGAGTAAAAATAAAAATATTATCTTACTAAGATTTAAAACTTAATTTTGAATTTGAGTAAACTAATTTAAAAACTATAAGAGTCAATTAAGTCCAAATATATACTTTATTAAAAGTAAGTCTAAATATACACTTTATTAAAAGTTGATTTTGACTTGCGCTATAGTTGATATCAATTCATTAAATTAAGAAGTAATTGACTCACTTAGAAGTTTTAGATACAACTGAAAATTCATGAAAAAATTTGATTTTTGAGTCATTGGGCTCAATAATTTTCAACTCAAAACTTTTATTATAATAAATGATCATACAAGATAAATTATTATATACCTTTTTATCATAATATTTTGTTAAAATATATTGGCACCAAATTTTTAGTGTCCACCAAATTGCATATAAGAAGAAGTAATATTATCACAATAATATTTTTATCACTGTATCAAATAATTTAAAAAATTATGATAAAATTATTTTATCAAAATAATTAACTTTTATTATTAGTAAATAATTTGTCACAATAAATAAGAAATTATAATTTAGGCTCATGAAAAGACACAATAAAATTAGTAAATTTATTAAAAATATCATTATATTTTAAATAAAAATAAAATAAAGTTAAATTCGAATTTGAATTTAATTAACTAATTCAAATAATTTTTGAAATAATTTTTTATTTTAATTATTCTACGTTATATATTTAGTAATAAATTTTATTTTTTTTATAGTCATTAGATCAGTTGGATCGAATCAATTTTGATCTGACCTTGATTTGATCATTATCTAATTCAATTTAAAAATTTTTGGATCATTTCAAATTTGTCTGAGTTAGAGTTGATTTTTTCTATGGGATAACAAATTGTTACCTTTAGTAAAAGCATTTTTCTATAAATAAAAATTGCACTAATTATAAAGAATTTTTTTACTTCAAAGACATATTTCTATGCAATGATTCAGACTAAAGAATTTGTCGATTTAAATTGATTGTATCCATGTGGCATAGTGATAAGGAATAGAAGAATTTGTATCCATGTGGCATAGTGATAAGGAATAGAAGAATTTACAAAAAAAAAAAAAAGGAGATTCAGAAAAAATGGATTAGTGGAATCAAAGAAACAGAAAGTAGGTGTATCAAATATATATAATGATAATGGCTTTTAAGCCAACTTTCTTTTTGTGTATGTTTGAAAAAAATGATTTTAGAACTATTAAAAAAAAAAAAGGTTGGTTTAGATTCAAAGTTGGTGGTTTATGAGTATTACCCTTGGAAGTACACATATGAAGCAACGCAGGCATAACGTGTATGAGGTACACATAAGATCATCAACTTATATTGATCATGTAGTTAAGAAACTCTTTATTGATTATTACCATTGCAATCCTTTCATCCTTTGTTTTTTTACCTCTTTAGTCTTGTATTATTAAGTTCTTGCATGTGATGTCATATAAATCTGCCACACAATAGTTATAGTAGGAGTTTTTTTATAAATATTCAATTAATATGTATATTTATTTTTAATATTTTTTTTATAAAGTTTCAAACTCTAAACTTTGTTAAGAGAACGTGTTAAAACTTACTCAAATTATTCACTAAGCCAATACTATATTATATATTTTTAATTAAATAATGAAAAATGCTTCATAGCGCGATATTCGATGGTTTTAATTTTTGTGTTCATTTCATTTATTTTTGTAATTGTGTATTGAATTTATATTTTTTTAAAAAAATTATTCAAATCAAATGATATATCTATTTTATTTTTTTATAATCATATATTGAATTTCAAACAATCAAATACAGTTTTGATAATAATAGTGTCAAAATAAGACCATATTTAACTGCACCAAATTGTATATATGATTATAAAAAATAAATATAAAATTTGATACTATTGATAGAGAATTTTGATCAATATTTAATCAAATTCTATATAAATTTATAAAAAAAAATATTACCAAACAAAGCACAAGGAGAGACGACATTATAGCGCGTGGGCCTCGTTTTGGAGCTCTTAAATAATATGACATGTAAAACTTATAAAGTTGATAGTTAATTAGTAGATACAATAATATTTTTTATAATGTCGTTAAATAGTATTATTTAATTTAATTAAAAATAATAATTTTATTTAATTTAAAAATATCTAATTATATATAATTTAATGATAAATAATAATTTTTATTTAATTTAATAAGAAATTATTAATTACAACAGTAATATAATAACGTAAACCACCATAAAGTATTAATCATCCTGTTATATTACTAACGTAAAGTACAATAAATGAAAACGGCTCAAAGGCATTGTGAAAACAAACGCTGCCTTTTGGTGGTAACAGGTAACAGCAGCGACCGATTCTGCTCCTGGATTTTCCCCTATAGACTCGCAAACTTTTTTCCAATTATCATTTGATTTTTCCCTGTTTATCCAAAAGGCTGCAAAAGAAAAGCAAAAAAACCTTTCCTTTTTCCATTTTCTTTCTCTTTTCGTCCACTTCTTCTTTCCATCATTACCATTGCCATTGCTATTGCTTTTCCTTTTCTTCTGTACATTTCTCAACCCTTTTTAATGATAAAAAAGCGTGTAGTAGTTTAAGCAAATACATGGCTTGCATGAAGCTTGGCTCAAAATCTGAAGTGTTTCACCTTGATGGCCATACCTGGTTTGTCATTCTCCTCTTTTTTTTCTTTTCATGTTTTTGTGTGTTTAGTGATCATAGTTGATGATTTACAATGTGGGTTTTTGACAAAGTTGAAAATTTTTTAATGTGTTTATTTTGTCTTTCTATATTGAGATTAAAGTTTCTAGCTTTATGTTTTTTTTCCCTCTTCTTTAATATAATATTTTACTGATTGAATTGCTTTTATGAGGCTGTCACTTGTTATAGATGTTGGGTTAATGTCCTTTTTATCAGTACTTATGTGTTCATAGCCTATAGTGATGGAAGAACGTGTTTGTGTGTGAAGAAAGAATGACTTTTGTAATGTAAATTGGGATAGTGCTTTGTTGGTGTAGACAAGATGTAATGTTCACTAGTACGCGTTGGTCTTTTAAATCCCTTTTTTTGGCTTTCTTTTTTTTTTTTTTTTTTTTGGGCTGAAAGTTTTCAATTATTAGTGGATTCAAGCTGATTCTGAGCTCAAATAGGCTCATATATATGTGATGATATAAACTGAAATCACTTACATCAGGCATTGAGATTGACATATTGGCACTATTTTTATTTTTTTCTAATTTTTGGCAGTTTCAGGTGAGGGAGAGGGGGAAGTAGTGGATTGAATATGTATCATTGCATATGAGATTTTGAATTTTGTGTGCATTTGCATAACACTTCCTCAAATATTCAGCAGAAGCCTGTGATCTCTCTATGTATCTCTTTCCCTTCCACATATGCAAGACGGTTCTAGACATTTGAAAGAATATCTGCTATCCCACTGGAAATAAGTTCTTTCATGAGCTAAGATGTCTTAATTGGGGAAAAATGGTATCAAGGAAATGCATCGAGTACACAATACTCTTCCGAACTGGATTGAATTATAAATGACTTGAGTGCACAATTAAAATTTCTGAAGTTTTCAAAGCTTGCTTTGGCTGGATGATCTCCATTGAGATTTTCGCAAAAATTTCACTGCATTCCTTATTTTATTGAGGAGCTTATTAATTCTTTATTTTCTAAGATAATAATGCTTTTCATCTATGTATAGAGATGAATTTAAAAAAGCAACTAAGAAATGAGGGATGTGTATAACTATCTCAAATTTATTACAACTGCGGGGAGAACAAAGAGACAATTCTCACTCATTTTTTATGGGCTTGGATTAATGTTTCCAACATGATTTATAAAGCTAATGTCTTGAGGAGATAAGTAAACAGAGTTGACAGGAAGTGTTGTCTACTTGTACTGATCCCTGATACAATGAAAAAAAATATGAACATATGGATGTTCATATGAATATGTCATTGTTTGTGTATAAAGCTGTCAAGTTAATTCTGGTTTCTATTTGTATTTCAACTGACCTACTTCTACGTGCTACTGGCTTCCAAATAGAATTCCCTCCTGTAAATAATTTCAGGCTTTGTATAATTTGTAGATTCTAAATTGTGCACAATTCTCGAGCCAAAAATCTTTTTCTCTAGTCGTAATTATCTAGAGCTGATTGTACCACCATGTATATAATGAGTATAACTTTTACACTCCGATCCAACTGAACTCTAAATAAAGCTTGAACATGTTTATTATGAAGGTTTTGCTCAACAGGGCTTCCAAGTGATGTCATCATTCATGTTGGAGAGATGTCCTTCCATCTCCACAAGGTATGCGTTATACAGCCAAATGTTATTTTCCTTCTGCTACTTTACTCAAAATATTCATCATGTTGGCACCATATTGAAAAAGCTTGATGGTTGCATACTTGCATCAAGTCTCACAATGAGGTGAAGCTTGAGGAGAGAGCCTTTGACTGCAACATTAAGCCCTTGAAGTGCATGTCAAATGCTTTGCGGTTACGTAATTTATGAATTCAGCAATTAGAGATTAACCAAATGGGGCAAGTCCTTGTTATTCTCATAAATTTTCAATCATTTGAATAAAAGTTCTGCATTTGAAATGTAAGAGCAGTGCTGGTGTATAGGCAGAAAATGTATCTGGAAGGATTGCAGTAATGAATATTTGAAGAAACTAACAGCCTGGTTTCTTTACATTACCTATTTAGTTATCTGTAATTGTTACTGAGAATCTAATTATTAGTTCGTGAAATTTACTGATGGATGAATAAAAATTCTACACCCCCCTATATTTAGATTTTTAACTGTGAGACCTTTGTTTCAAACTTTAATTTTTTTTAAAATAAAATTAAGGTGATTTATTGGAAACAATTTATCACTCTAATTTCTGTAATAATGTGATAATCTTATGTTTTGGCCTCTCTCCGTGCCTTGTACTGTCGGAGGACACAAAAGCAATGTACTTCCTGTGTTCATAGGAATAGGTAAATGGTATATCTTGATGTAATATGTGTACTTGTGTTTCTAAACATTCAATTCTCTTGCATTTTTATTTTCCACTATCATTTTCACTCTCTAAGTTGCATTCTCTTTGTTCTTCTCAAATCTCCTCCAGTTTCCATTGCTTTCCAGAAGTAAAATGCTAGAAGATCTTATGGGAAAACATTGCGGTGGGGATGGGGAAAAGTGTGCTTTGAGACTTGATGATATACCTGGTAAAGCTAAAACTTTCTTGCTTGTTGCCAAATTCTGTTATGGAGTTAAATTAGAAGTCTCAGCAATGAATATAGTCAGTCTTAGATGTGCAGCTGAGTATCTTCAAATGGGTGAAGAATATGGAGAGGGAAATCTCATTATCCAAACGGAAACTTTTCTCAATGAAATTTTTGGCAACTGGAGGGACTCCCTTAAAGCTCTTGAAACATGTGAAGAGGTTTTACCATATGCAGAAGAGCTTCATATTGTTTCAAGATGCATCAATTCCCTGGCAATGAAAGCTTGTGCGGATCCAAGTCTATTCAGTTGGCCCGTGTCAGGAAGCAGCAATGTGAAGAGCCCAGAAGGTACTGTATTTTGGAATGGGATACGTACTTCTGCCAAGCCACATCCTGTGGGCGAGGATTGGTGGTACGATGATGTTTCAGTCCTTAGTTTACCTTTGTACAAAAGGCTGATTCAGGCAGTTGGTTCAAATGGCATGAAGCCGGAGAAGGTTGTTGGGACCTTAATGTATTATGCAAGAAGGCATCTTCCTTTGTTGGGTAGGCAATCAGGTGTTGAGAGTGGAAAACATAATGCTCCTGGATCGAGTATTTCTACTGCAGCAGATGCTGATCAAAGAAATCTCATTGAGGAAATGGTTGAATTATTACCTGATCAAAAGGGTGTCACACCCAGCAAGTTCTTGCTTAGGCTTTTGCGAACAGCCATGATCTTGCACTCTAGTCCCTCATGCCGAGAGAATTTGGAGAAACGAATTGGTGCCCAGTTGGATCAAGCAGGTCTTGAAGATATTCTGATACCAAACATGGGGTACTCAGTGGAAACCCTGTATGATATTGACTGTGTTCAGCGGATTCTTGATCATTTCTTGCTGGTAGATCGTGATGATCCTACATTGAATTATATGGGAGATGAAAGGCACGTGATGGGAGGTTCCCATTCATTAACCCCAATGACAATGGTAGCAAACCTTATTGATAATTACTTGGCAGAGGTGGCACCTGATGTTAACTTGAAGTTGACAAAATTTCAGTCACTTGCTGCTGTTATCCCTGATTATTCCAGGCCATTAGATGATGGAATCTACCGTGCAATTGATATATACCTCAAGGTAAAAGTGGAACTTGCAAATGGTTCTCAATAGGTAGTACTTTTGCACACATTGCCATCAGTTTTGATGATGTTGCTTGTAGAAGACTTCCTTAATCTCTTCCAATATCATTCTCTGGTAACATTTTTTGAAATTGGAGGCATAATTGCAGTGAAATATTACATATTTTTCCTGCAGTCTCTTTTGGCTTTTTTATGATACTTATTCAAGTGTGTATTTATGATATAGCTATTCTAGGTCAGTAAGATGCTAATGCGCTAAACTGTACTAAATCGTCCAGTAAAATTTCCAGTAGACTGTGGATTCACTTTTGTTTTCAAGGCTATTGTTTTGTTACTTGGATCTAATATTTGCTTCCATGATTTCTGTATATACTAATATGCTCCCTTGCTTCAGGCTCATCCATGGCTAACAGATTTAGAGAGGGAACAACTTTGCAGGCTCATGAATTGCCAGAAGCTCTCATTGGAAGCCAGTACACATGCAGCCCAAAATGAGAGGCTACCACTTCGAGTTATTGTCCAAGTTTTGTTCTTTGAACAACTACGACTCCGAACCTCAGTTGCTGGTTGGTTCTTTGATTCTGACAACCTTGAAAATTCACAAAATCCAAGTGAAAATCTTGCCCTCACCAGAAGCGGGGTGCATAATCAAGCTGGAGCAATGCAAGACCGTATTATAGCAGTTGATGAAATGAAGGAGAGAGTTTCTGAGCTTGAGAAAGAATGCCTGAACATGAAAGAGAATATTGAAAAAATAGTGAAGGCAAAGGGAAGTTGGAACCTCCTGTTGAGAAGGCTTGGTTTTAATAAATCCAGTCATCCTAAAAAAGCATCAAAGCCGACTAATTCCAAAGGATCACCAACATCCTCTGCACCATTACTGAGCGGAAAAGAAAATCACAGTGGTGAATTAGGAGATTGAGTATCAAAATCTAAGAAAGTTGTTTCTAGGAATATGCTAACAAGTTGTTACTTCTTGTGTTTTGTTTGGCTAATTCTGTAATTATATCGAGGCATTAGATGTTAAGAAAATTCACATTTTTCCAGGATCATGTTGATCTGCTCTTTCTTCTTGACAAATTCTTTTTTTTTTTTGCTGGTTCTTTGTTATGTATTAAATATTGAGAATTCGATTCACTGTACCAAATGAATTAAATGTTGACATCTTTTCTCTAGATTTCATGCTTATTAATAGCATGTTCCACACTCTTCAGGTAATGGCATTGAAGCCTACCAGACTCCAATCAAAGTGAAACAATGGAATCTCTTCAAGTTGAAACAATGGCTCCTGTGAGAAGTCAAATCTTTGCTAAGGGGAAAACACCATCCCTTTTGATAAAGCTCAAGAAGTGATGTGTTCTCCATCTTGAAGCTTATTACTTGAGGCCTAAGGGACATGTCTCAGTTTAGATTGGATGCTTATTTTGGTATGATTGTTATTATTTTGATGACAACAAGAAACTATCCAAATTGGAGGCAGTGGACATTATTATGATAAAGGTTCAATTCAAGTAGTAGAAACTTCCCACACGGTGGCAAACAACAACTACGGATAATTTTACTGTGATTAGCTACATCTCTACTAACTGTGAGGTTGCCATTTGTTGCACTGACAATAATTAATCTTGAATTATCCCATTTTTTACTTTTGCATTTCAAGATATGCACAAACTGTTATACACAAATGACAAGATTAGAAAAGGGAAAGAGTAAAAAAAAAAAAAAATTCAAACAATTTTACGTGGTTCGGCAAAAGTGCCTACATCCACGGATAGTAGACTTCTTTTCACTGTTGTAAGCGCAAAATTAGTCTATATTTTCAGAGTTACTCCTTAAATGTGGAACTCACAAAGCTCTCCTCCTCCTTACCGAATTTATTGACCAGTATATCCTACTCAACTGCAGTTCTTGCCCATGACATTGCCGCAGCTGCTCAAAGTATGTTGACTGCCTCTCCACTTCGATTGACACGGCTGATTGTCCAGATATTTCAGGTCTTAAGCCAAACTTCTGATGTTACTATTTAGAATCCTTGTGAACACATCTCACCCTTAAAGAGTGTTTGATTTCCTGAAAGCTAGCTCTGTTGAGACATTGACTGTAGCAAGAAAATCCCTCTCTCCATCAGCATACAGATTTGGTAGCTTTCTGCTTTCATTGACCCGAGGCGGATATAGGGGTGCACGCACTCCACTCCCATTGCAGCTTCTCTACCACAACACCTAAAATTGCCCAACGCACTGAGTGAATGCATCCTGATTTACAGCTACTATACAGTGCTAGAAATCGTGATGATTCTTGGACACTGCTTCACCACAACATCTTTGTCAATCATGGCAGAACCCTCTGCAGAACAGCTAGAAGACAAGTCACAATTTTCTGTAATTTCACTGCCATTTGTGCCATTATCAACATCATCAAGTTCTGACACAAAGGGAAGACGCAGAAGCATCTCTGCAGTGAATCTGAACTTGGGATTCTTCACTAAACACCTCCTCAAGAACTCCTTACCTTCCTTTGAAATCCCATCAGGAATTTTAGGCAATTCATTCCTATCACCGATCTTTCTAAGAACTTCTTCCTTTCTCATAGAATCCCAAACATTCTTTCCAGTAAACATCTCATAAACTACACATCCAAGAGCCCAGATATCAGATGCAGGCCCCTGAATACGATAAAGCACAGTCTCGGGGGCCATATAACTAACAGTTCCTCCAGTGCAAGATTCAGTCGTCCTTTTCTTGGCCAACCCAAAATCACAAATCTTGGCCGTAAACTGACCATTCTCCTCGGGAACAAGAAGCACATTATCAGGCTTCAAATCACAGTGCACGCAATCCTGACGGTGAATATAATGAACACCTTTCAGAATACACCTTGTGTACTTCTTGACGTCAGACTCAGGCAACCCAAAACCATTGGTGGCCAACTTGTCGATAAGACCAGATAGGGTTCCTCCAGAAGCATACTCTAACAACAGGTTGTAAACCATGTCTCCGTTCTTGTGTGTAGTAGTTTCATCACCGTAACACTTGAGAATATAAGGAGAATCAAGAAGATGGCTAAAGATTTCCTTCTCCTTTTGAAGTGTGGTAGAAACAGAAACATGTGACGATTTGGCAGCCATTAATGGTGGAAAAACCCCAGTTCTTGTTTTGGGTTTCTTCAAAGTTGCAAGATAAACTGACCCGAATCCTCCTTTTCCCAATAATGGCCCTCTCCACCATGACAACCCGTGATTGTCATTCGCATCACAAAAATCTGCCTTTCGCTTCATACTTCTGTTCCAAGCTTACCAAAACAACACCACTGATTATATCTTCAGTTTCCTTCTTCTACTAGGACTAGGACTAGGACTACGACGAAGAGTAGCGTGAAGAAACATGCAGGGAGGTGACTACTTATAAGCAGATTTTTCCTTCTTCGACGCTCACGCGGATTTTTTTTTTTTTTAATTACAAAATAAATTAATTAAGAATTTTTATATAAGTAGAATTATAAATTCTAATCTGTAGTAAATTATACTTTTATTGAATATATCAGTTATAATGCTTTTTTTTTTTTTGGTACGGTATGATAAAATTTTATAACTTTGTAAGCTTTGCGTCTAAATATCTCGTGATAGACTCTAATTACTTATCCACACATAAGGTTAAGGTCACATAAGTTTAAGCACATTGATAAGTTTATTTTTCTTAATGTCCTAATAATATTAAATATTCAAACTTTTCAAAATATAGTTTTATTCTAAATTTCCACATCTATTGCAATTTTTTACAACAAAAATAAAAATTAAAAGAATGTCTTACTTGCTAATATGGTTGTCAAAGATATATTAAAATATTTTTTTTAATTGTGAAACCATAAATATATGAAATTTAAAAAACTATCAATTTTAGTTTTCAAAATATAATTTATAATTTTGATCAGAATTTTAATAATTGATCTAATATGATATTTTTTTTTATAAAACTCAGCTAATTATAGCTCATAAATATATTTTTTAAAATATATCATAATCACATCACCAAGTCGTACATATTTTCCTTTCTAAATTTGATTATGAGTAAAAATAAAATAAATATATAAAATTTTGGATTATATTTTATATTAAATAAATATTATATATATATATATATATATATATATATATATATATATATATAATGTATAATGATAATTTTATATCATATATGATTTATATATAATTAAATTTTAATTTATATATAATTATAATTTTATAATTAGAATATATAGTATTATAATTTGTATATCGAATCATATATTATTATTATTATTATATGATTTTTATATATTATATAGTAATTTATCTATTTATATAAATTTTTTTAAAGGTTTGAATAAAATAATAAAAATATATTTGATATCATTAGACTTTTTATATTGGGTTTGTTTTTAATTTTTTTTTAGAATTTTAAATATTTGATATAATTAGAATTTAGAATTTTGTCATTAATTTTAATTAGAAACATTTTCCACACCATCAAATCTGATAAAATTAATGGTTTTACTTTGAAAATTTTCTAATGATGTAATTCACAAGATACTAAATTGTCATAAAAAAACTTTATAAATTCTAATATAAAAAATGCAAAATCACATTATATTATTTTTTATATTTTTTATTTTTATGTTTTCATTAAATTTTTCATAATAAAAGTGAAATCAAATTCTAAAAATCTATAATTAGGCATATTTTTAATTTTATCCTAACTTTTATTTTATATAAAATGTATGTACATTACATTTATATATTATATTATTTCTTGGCTATAATTCTCAACCTTTTTTGGTCTATGTGAGTCCCTCAAATTTTTAATTCATCTAATTAGATCTAAAAAAAATGTTTAGTTAGAATAATATTTTTGCTTTTTAAGATATTTAAATCTAATTTTTTGCCAAGTAATATAAAATTAATTTAATATTTTCATTAATAAAAATATTTTATAAATCTTAAAATAAAAAATATATTTTATTTTCATTAAACTTGAAAAAAATTAAAATCACTTAAATTTACTCAAGCTAGAGATATGTTTCTTCAATTTAACTAATATAATATTATATAATTTATTAATAATAAAAAAATAGGCTCAAATAGACTCAAAATATAAGCTCAATTTATTAATAAAATAATATAATATTTATTATAATTTATTAATAATAAAAAATAGGCTCACATAGGTAAAACATTTTCAATTATTGGTGGATTCAAGCTGCTTTTGAGCTTAAAGAGGCTCATACATGTGATACTAAAAACTGAATTCATTACATCAGGCATTGAGATTGACGTATTGGCACCTGTTTTTTTTTTCTTTGTTTTTGTAGTTTCAAGTGACGGAGAGGGGAAAGTAGTGGATTTAATATATATATATATATATATATATATATATATATATATATATAATTGCATGTGCATTTGCATAATATTAAGCAGAAGCCTATGATGATCTCTCTCTATCTATCTCTTCCTCTTGCACATATTCAAGACTGTTGTAGAATTTAACAGAATATTTGTTATTCCACTGGAAATAATTTATTTCATGAGCTAAGATGTCTTAATTAGGGAAAAGTGGTGTTAAGGAAATGCATCGAGTTTTTTTAGGTAGTGTTTTAAAGTCTAGTAAAATGAGATCCACATTGCAATCCTCCTAACTTGAGTTTATATGCATACAACTCTTATGGGATGAATACTAACATTCCAATCAATTGCAGGATGGCAATTGATCTACTGAAACCTTAGGCATCCATGTTCTTATGCTTTTATTTTCTTCTCTTTATTTCCTCGATCTCTTATTATCTATTTCCAATGTTGCACGCGAATTACCAATTAATCTTAACTCTGCAAAATATTTGATCTGGCAAGCACAACTTATGCCACTTCTTTGTAGTTATGATTTGGCCAGTCATGTTAATGAAGACACAGACCCTCCTCCGAAAATAATAGATAATCATCGTAAGCCTCAATATCACAACTAGCTCAAGCAAGATCAGTTAATTTTAAGCTGGATTACAGTTTTATCTCTGAAAGTTTTGTGTCCCAAGTTACTGATGTTTCATGTGCTACGGAAGCTTGGAAAAAAGTTGGCAGCTTCCTATGCCTCAGGGTCAAAGGTAACAAAGAAAGACACAAACACAGATTTTGAGTGAATAATTGGATGTTCAAAATTATGAGCTCTCCCTTCTATATATAGGTCAGATACAGTCAATCAAATCTCACAATTACAGCACTAATTTCTCTCAATCAAATCCCCTAATTACAGAACTAATTCATCTCTATTTATGGTGGTAAAATTATCCCTCAAAAGTCAACCAAATCCCATAATTATAGCACTAATTCTTTCTTATTTACAACAACAATAATATCATTTAATTGCTGCTATTATGCCCCAATTGCAGCCCCCAATTATAGTAGAAAAATAATACATTTATAGTTGACATTATCTCTTAATTATAGGAGATAAATATTCTACAAAATATCATTGACACCCCCCCCTCAAATTGACGTTGGTGAGTCTAGCAGCATCAATTTGTTTACAAAAAACTGAGGGCGAGCTCGAGTGAGAGGTTTTGTGACAATACTTGCAATTTGAGGATCTGTAGAGATATGTGAAAGAGTAATAAAACTTTTGTCAAAAGTTTCACGAATTGAGTGATAATCCACCTTATAGTTGTCAAAATCGCGAGTTGACTCGTACGATTTTACGATTTTACGAGTCAAAATCACGTGAACGATTTTAATTGTATATAAAATCGGATTTGTGGTAAAATCGGGTGAAATCGAGTTTTGACTCATTAAAATCGGTAAAATCGGGTGAAATCGAGTAAAATTGGATGTAAAATCGGGTGTTGACTCATTTTTTTTTTTTAATTTTTTTATCTAATTTTCTCCCTCTGTTTTTATATTATTTCTCCTATATTTTTCTCTAATTTTTCTTCCTTTTTTGTTGTTGGAATGCTTTATTTTCTCTCTTTTTTCTATTTTTTGTTGCTCAATTTTATATTATTGGGACTATAC
>CATIWR010666263.1:0-33697 GCA_949677035.1 Omphalea diandra | reverse complement strand
TTTTATATATGTATAATTATATTTTAAAATGATATTTTATTATGTTGTAAAATCTTACGATTTTACGATCCGATTTTACGATTTCGATTTTAGGGTCCTCTACCGATTTTAGGGTAAAATCTCGATTTTGACAACCTTGTACTGAACTAAAATATATATTGTCCTTGAATGAAAGATTGGATTTCTTGTGAGATATAAGGCGCTCTGACAATCACTAAACAGAGAAACTTTCTCTTGTTTGTGCTCAAGTTCTTCCAATGCCATCTTTAATCATACTGCTTCTTTATTGGCTTATGTAGCTGCCACATATTCTGCTTTTATTGCTGATGTAGTCACAACTGATTGTCGTTTTGATTCCCAACTTACAACTTCGTCAACAAGTGTAAACACAAAACCTGTCATGGATATGTTTTTATCCAAATCACCTGTATAATCTGAGTCGGCATATCCTTTGACAATAAAATATAATCCTCCATAACATAATGCAACATCTAAGGTTCTCTTAATATATTTTAAATCCTCTCCACAACATTCCAATGCTCTCTATCAGGATTCGCCATATATCGACTAACCACTCTCATTGCATGTGCAATGTCTGGTCTTGTACAGATCATAGCGAGCATCAAACTTTCCACTACTAATGCATACGGTACTCGAGACATCTCCATTCTTTCTGCTTCATTGCTAAGACTTATACTAAAGGAAAACTTGAAATTAGTAGGAAGTGGGTAGAAATTGGCTTACAATCTTGCATGTTGAAATGCCACAAGATTTTTTGCAAGTAGTTTTCTAGAGTAGTCAAATCTTCCTACTATTTCTGTCTCAATGAATTTGCATTCCTATATTCTTGTTTGTTGGTCCCAAGTCCTTCATTTCGAATTTCCTAGCCAATTGTGCCTTCAATTCTTTGATATGATCTTTGTTAGGGCCTGCTACAAACAAGTTATTGACATACAACAGTAAAATGATGAAATTATTTTCACCAAACCTCTTGAAATATGCATAAAGGTCTACATTAAGTTTGTTGTATTCAAGGCTCACGATGAAGGAATCAAATCTCTTGTACCAACACCTCGATGCCTGTTTTAAATCATACAGAGATTTGTTTAACCTGTAAATCAAGTTCTCTTTCCCTTGCTTTTTAAACCTTCTAGTTGGAGCATATAGATTTCTTCTTCAAGATCTCTATGAAGAAAAGCAGTTTTCACATCTAGTTGTTTTAGATGTAGTCAATTGTATGAATTGTTGTAATTCAAACCATAAAGGAAAATATTTCATTGAAGTCAACACCTTCTTTCTGAGCATATCCTTTTACCACCAATCTTGCACAATACTGTTTCACTTGATCATCGCTATTACGTTTGATCTTGTAAACCCATTTATTAGCAATTGGCTTTCTTCCTTGTGGTAATGGTACAAGCTTCCAAGTTTGATTCTTATATAGAGCTTCAATTTCTTCCTACATTGTTGCTATCCACTGAGATGCATCTAGACTATCCATTGCTTCTTGAAGAGTTGATGGCTATCTGTCGTCGGTTAGAAAGTGGTATGCAACGTTACTCTTCATAAAATAATCAGAATGCCATGCTGATGCTCTTATGTCACAAGTTGATTGTCGAACTTTTGTTCCTTCAGACTTAACTAATTCGCGTTCCTCATATTTTGGTGTTGCAGTAAAAGAATCCTTTTGTTGTAACTCTTTTTCCACTTGTATTTTAGTCTCTGAATTTCCTTTTAAAGTGCTACTTTCACCTTTGTCTTGTAGCCAATCCTCTATAAGTATCACAACTTTACTGATGATTACCTTATGGGCAGTGGGTCCCATAGGCAATACCCCTTAACTTCTTCTGCTTATCTAAAGAATATGTATTTCCTAGATTTTGGATCCAGTTTTGTAGTCTCTTGGGTATTATACATAACATATGCAGGGCTTCCGAATATATAAAGGTTTGAGTAATCAGCAAGTTAACCGGTCCACCTCTCCGTAGGTGCCTTTAACTCAATTGCAATTGATGGAGATAGAGTTATCGTATAATATGCAATGTTGACTGTTTCTGCCCAAAATGGCTTTGTCAGGCTTGCAGCTCCCAACATTGCCCTAGTTCTCTCTAATAGGGTTTTGTTCATCTGTTCTACCACACCATTTTGCTAAGGTGTGTATGTTATAGTGAACTGCCTTTTAATGCCTTATTGATTAGAAAATTTATTAAATTCTTCATTAGTATATTCTCCTCCATTATCCAACCACAAACACTTGATCTCGTTTCCAAAATCAAGTTTTACTCGCGCTTTGAATACTTTGAAAACTTTAAACACATCAACTTTCCTCTTGATAGTGTACATTTAACATCTCTTAGAGTAATCATCAATAAAGGACACAAAGTACTTTGCCCCCTCTTATGGATGGTATTGGTGTTTGCCACACATAAGAGTGAACCAATTCTAGAGTAACCTTGCTTTTAGAATTAGATGTGTTGAATTTTACACGATGTTGCTACCTTTGTGAGACCAAGAAGTAGTTTTTTGCTTAGCTAGAATTCGCATCCCTTGTTCAAACATATGTGCAAAGTCTCTTCCATTAGCTTATACAAGTTTACAGTTATCTTTTATGCCATCAGTAGTACAAAGTCTCTCCTATTAGCTTATACAAGTTTACAGTTATCTTTTATGCCATCATTAATACAAGTAGGCCTCAGATTATTTTCACAATTCCATTTTCAATTTCAATCTTGTATCCAAGATCATCTAGCACTCCTAATGACAATAGATTCTTTGCGCCCTCCATATGTTGCACATCTTGAATAGCGCAGATTGTACCATCATACATCTTTAACTTAATGGTTCCAATATCGACGACCTTCAAGGGACAATCATCAATTGTGCACCCAAATCCTCCAAAGAAAGATTCGTAATGAGAAAACCATTTTCTTCGAGAGGTCACATGCCAGGTAGTTATGTCAAGAAGCCAAACATTAGAAAATCTCTTTATGTTTATATTTGTCATACACAGAGCGTTGTCATCATCCAAGGTACTTGCAACATTTCCTTGAGGAATAAAATCGTTCAAATTCCAACAATCCTTCTTCACATGACCCTTTTTGCCATAATTGTGGCATTTGATATTCTTCTTACTTCTTGATTTTGACCTACCTTGTCTTTGTCTCCTACTTGAGCCACGTTCTGTTGATCTTTCTTTCATCACCAACAATGTCTCTGCTTGTTGTGAATTGGCCAACTTGTCCTCCTTGTTCTTGTGCCTACTTTTTTCCTCTAGAACAACAGTTGTAACCTCATCAAAACTAGATAATCCATGAGGATATTATTTGTCAGGTTGATGATGAGTTCATACGGATCAGGTAGACTTTGAAGTAGAAGTTCAGCACGTTCTCTACTTTATATCCAAAAGATGTAAGTTGAGAAAATAAAGTATTCAAAGCAACGATGTGAGTTGAGAAAATAAAATATTCAAGAGTATTTATGTGCTCCATCAATGAAGAAGATTTGTCATCTGAAAGGTATAAAGTTTCCTCTTAAGAAAAATTTTATTGTGGATGGATTTCGTCTCATATAGTTTAGTGAGATGATCCCAGATCTCATTTGTTTTCTTTTCTTCCACATTTGACAGTGTCTCGTCTACTAAAGCCAAATGAAGATTTGTAATAGCATTCCCATCCATCTTGTTCCACTTATTGTCATCTGTGAGTTCTTCTAGCCTTTCACTGATAGCGGCCAATTATCTTTCCTCAATATTGTTTTTATCTTCAATTTTCATACTGAGAAATTTCTTCCATCAAATTTTTCAATTTCAAATGTTGTCACCATCGATTCACGAACCCAGAGTTCTAATACCACTTGTTATAGCCAGATGTATATTTATAGGATTAAAAAAATAAACGAAATATAACGAATTGCAGTTAAAATAATTGAGATAACAAAATTTTTAAAAAATAAACTCATAGAATTTAACGTGAAAAATCTCAAACAAATTAGATAAAAACCACAAACAAGAATAGAAAAATATCACTATGAAAAATTATAGATGCTTCAACCTCTCTTTATAACACACAGAAAGAGAACAATAACCTCTCTCTTAAAATATGAGAAAATACAAAAAAAATCACCCAATCGCCCTCACCAACTGACTTCCCAATTATGCCTGTCATGCATATGTATCCGTGCCCATCTTGCTACACTCGCACACACTGCATTACAAGCCTGTTTATAGGCTCAAAGTCTTAAGTGTTAACAAGCAATGGCGGTGCAAAACCACAGCCTCTTATAATTTTTTTGTTTAAATTAAAGTAAGTCGGTTAACAAAGCCTACCTTCCAAATCATTGCTCGCAAACCTCCACCCTCAGGGATTCTCTAGTAGCAATTCTTTGGAACTTTTCTAAGTTTATCTCCTTCTGAGAGAGCTGACCAAAAAAAATGATAACAACATACAAACGAATAAACAAAAAGACAATAACCAAGTTGGAATTTGCCAATAAATTAGATATTGCATAACCAATATTGTTCCACGCATTCAACATCTTGTAGAAATCAAAATTCAAGGGGGAAAAAAAAGAACAAAAATGGTGTTTCTGAATGCGAAATTTGTCATTGTTTTGATTTCATGAATATAAACCCCATGAATATTACCCTACTAAAACTACCACCAAAATCTTAAACCAATCGCCACCAAGACCAAAGGCTACATGTTCAAACCCTACCCAGAAGCCAATTAGCCAAAAACGAAAAAAACTAACCACATTAAACAAAAAGCAGAGAACTTCAAATACTGACCTCATATTCAAGATCAGACATTTTATCATCTTCTTTATCATCCACGTCGGCTACCAAGCTCCCCAGGCGATCTGGGAACACGCGCCGAGCTTTATCAGGAAGCTTGGGCTTCTTGCCTTTGAGCATGGTGGTAAGCGAGTTAGACTGAGTCGGCGGAGGTGAATCGGACAAGTTGGGCTTGTGGTATGGATGATTCTTACATTGGACACAAATGAGAGTGACAAGGAGGATCATGAGTCGAGATTCGATCATAACTCGGTTGCTGAATGGCAATTTTTTCTGTCATGCGGAAGAGTGGTAATTAAAAACGGTTTGAATACTAGTTGTCGCGGAGCTTCCGGCTTGTGGTCGGCTTTTTGTTAATGGTTTTGCACGTAAAGCCCGTCACAAAAAGGCTTAGCCTAGCTAAAGTACAATCTCAAATGGGATGGGCTCGTGGAACCAGACCGGATTAACCAATTTAACCAGTAAAATCAGAAATCAGAAATTGATCAATGATTCAATTTGATTTACTGTTAGAATCTATTAAAACCGATAAAAATGAAAAATTGACCAAATTTAAAAATCAAATCAGCCTAAAACTTTGCCACTTTATGAAAATTTAAAAATTTTGCTACAAATTTACAGTAATTTACCTAAATTTTAATATTATAAATATTTTTTATTATTTTATCATATTATACTTTTTTCTAATCTTTGAAATATTTTTATGTGTGTGTATATAAAAAAAATTTAGAAAAGCAAAATTACTTTATTAAATCCAACTGGTAGAATCAATTGAATCAATCAAACTAAAAAAGACTAGTTGACGGACTCAGTCTTTGATTCAATTTTAAAAATATTAATAACTACACAATCATGGAGTATACATTGTACTCCAATCCTAAATATAAAACATTAAATTTATAATTTTTTTAAATTTATATGTAACTTATAAAATTTTTCTTTTTTTTATGTGAATAACTAATATTTGCTTCATTTAAATTATTTTTAAAATTATATCTTATTGATTGTTAATTGAGCCAAATCCCTATTAGTACTCAAAATCTATATCAAGAATGTGTGTGTGTATATATATATATATAAAGCCAAAAGAAAGGCACATATTGTTGCAGTTATATAATGGGTCAAGACTCGGAAATGGACTAATGATGAGAAGGAAAACAAGCTATGTAGAAAAAATTACACAACTGCGTCACTAATAGACATGCTATAATTGTAGTTCAAATATTGTTGCAGTTATATAAGTCTATATGATTTGGTATATATCACTGTTATTTGGTGCCAACTATTTGCAATGCTATTCAGTCATCCCTTCGATAGAGAAGTATTTTTCATTCCGAATAGGGCGAGGCAAGACACCCGGTAACATATCCTACACGGTACATCATTCACTCGTATATGATCCATCATTTTAACAAGCTTGTTATAACCTGAAATTCCCGGAATATCTATGTTTCACGGTTTTATTTGTTGAAATTTATATATCCAGATTCTGATCAACGAAACTGAATTTTCTCTCCCTCTTATATTTTGTGTAGCCATAAAAAAGATTGTGAAAATTGATAAAGATCTTGTTTGATTTGTAAGAAATCGAAGAGATAAAGAAAAGGAGATAAATTTTGAGAGTTTTTTTTTTTTTAATTTTAATTTTTAAAATTCATTTGAATAAAGAAAACTATATCATGTCAACAAAATTCAATTTTTAACAATCAGAATATAAGTACAAAATAAAATTATAAAGCAAAATGGAAGTTTTTATATTTTTTATTAAAAATAACAATGTGATAAATTTGAAATTTTATACTTATTGTCATACTTTTGAATTAGAAAAAAGTATTTATGATATATCTTAAGTTGCAATCAAATTAAAAATTGCAATTTTGCATAAAGCTAAGAAGAGGTTGGTGGATAATAGAATTATATATATATAAAAAAAAATTAAAAAAAAAGAGCATATATGTCTTATTGTGTGTATATATCTTACTCATATTCTTATATGTGTACATCTAATAAACTTATAAAATAAATAATAATTCATATTTAAAATATTTTTTTTATAATTGATGTCTAATATTATCTCTTTCTTTATTTTTTTAATATATCAGTAATACTCTAGCATACAGTGTAGATAATCCGGTTGCATTTTGCAGCTGCCAGTAACATAAAATTTAGAAATGGACTAAATAATACGACAATAATAAACATCCTATATAACTGGAATGAAGCTAATGAGGGCACATACATACAGTGGACCACATAAGTCCAGCCAGACAACACAAGTCACTGTTTTTAATTTAAAGGGTAGTGAGGATTTGGAAGGTGTAGGGCTCTACTTAGTGGATAATTAGGTTGAAATTGATAACAACTTCCCTCTCTTGATGCCGTTTACGCTTTGGTACATGAGGGTCTCTATCGTGCATGTGAGTTAGTTGTTAAGTATTAATTTCAAAACTACTTATATTCACGAAACAATAGAATCTCTTACCAAGGAATTGTATAGGGCTACGTGGTTGATCAACAAACCATACGCCTATCTCATCCCTTTTTCCAATTTTATTTAAGAGGAGTGATAGTTACTTTCTTTTTTTATATTTTTATATTTTTTTATTTTTTATTTTTATTTCACTTCTGAAAATAGTATGATTTTATAATTGAACAATATAATGATAATGTCATTTAAATTATGTCACGCATCACTATAATAAAGAAAATATATTTAGCTCACATCTTTTATTTAATTACACAAATTAAAATTCATGTTGTGACTTCAGCGCATTTAGTTTGCATTGCCCTTTTTTTTTTTTTTTTATTGAGATTAGTGATTTTGTCCATTACATTTTGCCATTCTCACTCCTTGAGCCATTTAATCTGCGAGTCACCCTGCTCTACCAAACTCATCTTGCTCATCCTGGCCCTAGTCTTTGATTCCTCCGTTCTGGTGGCACAACTTCATGAGCCATCTTGAACTTATGACTCATCGAATACAGGAGTCACCCTGTTCTATCAAACTTATTTTGCTCAGCTTGGACTTGGTCTGCCTTTTCTATTCTCGTGGCACAACTTCACAAGCCATCTTGCGATATCTATGAGAATTTATTGACCATCTTCATATTCGTCCCTGTTGAATCGTAGGCTCTGTTACCAATTTATTGGAACTGAGGTAGCCTAATACACTAGAAAGAATTTTTATAGACATTGTGAGGAATATATTCGTAAATTGTCATAACCCAAACTCTCAATACATTGAATTTATGAGTTATTTCTAATAGCATGCGTCTCACAAAGTTTATCTTTTTCCAATATGAATAGCAAATACTAATTATATCTCAATATATTTAAATATCATATGTCAGATTTTTCTAATTTGATTTTATTTAAATCATTGAAAATATTTCAAAAAATTAAAATAAAAATCTAAATCTAATCTTAAATTCAAAAAATACTTCGAAATCTTTTGGTGAATGAGAAGTGTCAGATACATTATTTTTATTGTTTTTTCTTTTTTTACCTTCTTCTTATTATAGTGACACGTGATATAAGTTAAATGACATTATTGTTATATTTTTCAACTAGATGAAAAATTTATATTTTAAATCATGTCAATTTGAGAAGTGAAGAGAAAAAAAATAAAAGGAAGGCAAAAATAAGGTATCTAGCACTCCTCATTGGTGAATAGTATAATACAATTAATGACATTTGTGTTATAATGCCGTATCTTCAATAATATCAAAACAATTGCAGAAATTATCATAAGATAATTGATAGATTACATAATATCATTCCAAGTGTTAAATAATTATTATTATTTATATAACTTTTTAGATGATATTTTTATTATATTACATAATTTTTATATATATCGAATAAGATAAAATCGATTAATTCTATTGAAAAATATCTGAAATTAAAAAATAGAAACATTTAAAAGTAATTGAATCAATTCGAATCAAAATTATAATTCAAAACAATATTGGTGATTAATTTTTATCTAATTTGAATAATTTAATTGATCTAACTATTATTCAAAACTATATATATATATATATATTGTGAAAAAAAGATTGGAAATATTTGAATATCTGAATTTAATCGGACCGACCTAATAATTTTGAATATTAAAACCGGATCAAATCGAAAATTGGTTCAATTTAGGATGAAAATTTTTTTTATTTTCAGTTCGAGACTGGTTCTTTTTTTTTTTTTTTTAAATACCTGATTTTCAACCCGATTCTAAATAATTTCAAATAATCTGTACAAAACTAGAATGATCACCCTTATTTTAATGTAAATTGAATAATTAAAAATTAAATTTGCAAAAATAATATAAATTTAATTTAACATAAAAGTTAAATTAAAGTAAACTAAATTTATTTAAATACATTTCTAAAAATATTTTTAAATTTTTTAAAATTTCAATAATTTTTAAATATAATAAAGTTTCAATTCAGTTTGACTGAAGTATTTTAGCTAGAGACTCAGTCGGACATGTATATACTTATCTCCCTTTTATGCAAGACTTGGCTGAAAGTTTACTCCAAGTGATCACCAACTCAATTAAACTTCATCACATGTATACGAATCTTATTATTTGATACAGTAATAATTACTCGTTTACGTAATAGGCCCTTAATTCATTTGGTTATATTTTCCCTCATTTATCAATTTTTGTAGCTCTTTTAAATATTTTTTATTAAATTATAATTTCAGAAGAATTGAATTTAAATTATAACAAATTTTATTTAATTAAGAAGATAAAGTACCAAATAAACTTCTGAACTTATTTCTAAGAGATAATAAAAGGACAAAATGAACTATTTCATCAAATTTACCCTTGAACTAGTATTATTTCATCAAAATTATCATTGATCTGGTATTATTTTGTCATAAAAGTTCATAATATTGGATAAAATAAAATTTTTCATCAAAATCATTTCCGATCTTGTAGTATTTTGTCATAAAAGTCTAAAATATTAGTTAAGAGAAGTGTGTATGTTATAAACACAATTTAATAATTATAAAATCAGTTTTTTTTTTAACATAGAAAATTAAAAATTAAAACTAAATATTAAAAAAATAAATCACGGTCAAGATGTGCATTTAAGAAAATCGAAGTCAGATGTATTTCAATAAAAATACAACTTTTCCTAAATCTTTAAATTTCCAAATCTCAAAAACACAGTTTTATTTTGATAATAAAATTTTGTTAATTGAAGAATGCAAAACAGTGATATCTTATTAAATAATAATTTTGTTCGTTCATCCAATTGCAGCGAATATAATAATAAATAAGTCAAACAAAAATATAATGGTGGCATGAATTTATAATGGCAAAAAAGAAAATATAAATTTTTTGAACGACACAATGACCCTTTCTCAAAAAAAAAACTGTTATTTTTCTTAATTTATTTATTAGTGATCTAATCACTTCTAAATCTCTTTTTAAGATAATGTGGAAAATCTTTATTTTTACTTCTCTATGGGGTGGAGATGAGATTATACCCTTGTCTCACGAATCCTTACAAAGAATTTTAAAATGAATTCTCATTGAACATGAAAAAATTAAATATAATTTTATAAATTTTTACATTTATTAAATTTATATTTTACATTTAACATATATATATATATATATTATGTTTATAATTATATATTCTAAATATATAATTTGTACCATAATTTTTTATAATTTAATAAATTATATTTTTGAAAAATAATTTAAAAATAATAATAAAATAAAATATTTGGAGTAGTTGGTAACCACAACCACAACCACATTTTACTGGACAGCGTTGGATGAGGCAGTTCCATTTCCTTGGGAAATTCGCGGTCCCCATTCCGTCGCGTATATATGTTTGCTTCCTCGTTCAGCTCCGTACTGCCCATCGCTATCACTTATTATCAATGTTTTTTTTTTTATGAACTCATTACCAATATTTTTCAAATTGATGCATTAAATCAATGAATTAATTGATTTTTAATTTATTATATTTAATTATTTCAACTAATTTAATATAATTAATTTAATAATAAATAAAATTAAAAATATTATTAAATAATTTTAAATATATAAATATATTTTATAATAATTAAAAATAAAAAATAATACTAAAAATCAATCTATATCTACGTAAATCAATTATTAATTCAATTTTTAACTTTATTGATATGATTTGTCAGTTTGATTCAATTTTAAAACTGTCTGCTACAATTGACAAAAGTCAAAGAATTTTTTTTCCTATTTTTTTTTAATTATAATTCAATTCTGAAGCCCTAATTTAGCCTACGTAAGCATTTTTTATGATAAAAAGTTTTTGAGATAGAAATAGGCACCCACAATCTATCCTCTGTATATATTAGAATCCATTGAAAAAAGGCCTAAATGAGCAACAAATAGGCAAAAATGACAATAAATGACTAGAAATCCACTAAAAACACCTAAACAAATAAGGAGATGAGAAAAAAAAAAAGGAAAAACCAAGAGAAATCAATTGAAAAAAATAATAATAAAAGGATCATCCGCAGGCTAAGTAGCATAGAAATGAGAAACGGGCAAATGAGAAAGATGAAAATGGATAATAGGATATGATATTTTTTAAAAATATAGGAAACAAAAATGAGGAAAATGTATAAGAATTTATTTATAAATTACGTATAATGAAATATTGAAACAACTAATTATGAGACCATATAAAAAAAATATTAAAGATAATTATTTAAATCAATATTAATTATAAAAAAATAAATAAAATTATAATAATTAATTAAATATTTAAAAATAAATATTAATTGTCAATAAATTTCATAGTAAAAATTAAAAAAGAAACTCATTTTTTAAAATTGCAAAAATATACTTAAAACGTTTTAGAAGAGTTTCAATAAATTTTTTGAAATGAAACATTTTCAAAATATGAAATGTTTCACTCCAAGAGTTTATGTGCATTATAATTCTCAAGTTAGAGTGATGGTGGAGATTCCAAGGGCATTTATTGGAGACTAAAATTTTAAGCCGGTTTAGTATTATCTATCAAATGTTACTAAAGAAGAAGCTGTTGATATCAACACATGTATACGTGATAACTTCTTATTCAATTATTTTTCGCCTAAATATCATTTTATTAATATATAAATATTATCCAAACATATATCTTAAAATGCTTTTATTTTTTCAATGCAATTCAAAAAAAAATAATTCATTTAGTTTTTTCATACAATTTTTAAGAATACATAATCAACTTAATTAATTTTCTTATGCAATCATTTAATTTGTCTATGCAATCTTGAAAATATATAATCACTTAATTTTTACAAATTTCTATCTCTATTTTTAGTTATTGTTAATTTTTTATTGATGTCAAATTTTTATTTAACCCACTAAAATTTAACTAATCATTGTTATTTTTTGTTTGAGTTCAAACTAATTGTAACACTAAATATTTACTTGATATGAATATTTTTTTGATAAATCTTAACGATTTAAATCATATATTAAATGAATTTGTTATTATAATCATGCAACACACAAAAATAAACTAGTTTTTTATTCTTCAAAATAAGATGCTGAAAAACAAAATTTATAAAATTTTAATTTTACTTTAAAATATTTCTTAATAAATGTAAAAATATTATTTAATATTTTAAAATTTTAAAATAAAAAATCACCAATAATACTAAACCCATCTTAATTTATAGAAAAACTCGTTGTCACGTTTAGAGTGTTTTTTTTTTTAATTATTATTATTAATATGTCTTCAATATCGAAAGTTTTGTGAATGGTTAACAAGTCGCATATGTAAGCGTGACATTATCTTCGATCAATTATTTTGGAGTCCTTGGATCGCACTGAAACGGATGGCATATGGTTAAATTATACATTGACTATTGAGAAAATTTTGATATATTTTTATCGGTCTCGTTTAATGAGATCATCACTGAATTTGTTTCAAAATCCACTAAAATATAATTTTCATAAACTTATAACTCAAATTTTTGATAAAGTTATTTAACCTATGCTCAAGTTAGAATATACAATGAGTTTGTAATTTACCCCAAAATTCATAACTTGTCCATTCAATTATTAGTAATTAGTCATTTGACACTTTATTTTTCATTTCAATCAATTTAACACTTTAATTTTTATTTTTAATCTATTAAATATTATAATTTTATTTATAACCAATTAAATACAATATAAAAATCTATCAGATTTCACCGCTAATTCAAAAAAATCTGTTGCTAACATATTTTAATTTTTGTGGAAAAACAAATACTAATTACCACAGATAAAAGTCAAAGGTAGTAAATAAGTAGGGTCGGATCCAAGTTGGGTCACTTTGAATTGTAAGCAAATGGGATTAGATTATTGAATCAAAGTATAGAAGGAAATTCGAGTTATTTTTAAATTTTAAATCAAGTCGGTTCATCCATAATTTTAGTTTTCAAATAATAATAATTATTTTAATTTTAAATACTTTCAATAATTTATATTGATCGTTCATATCAATCCATAAAATTGAATTAAAATTAATAAAATTATAGTTAATCTATGAGCCAAGTCAGATTTGATTTGATTTCGTTTTTTTGAAAAAGTTTGAATCACTTGTTCCTATTAAAATTTTAAGTTGCGTCAAAAGCTACTACTTCTAGCAAAAATCCTTCTCATTAATAAGCAAAAAGCTCTCACATTAAACAAAGCCAAATTAATTCTCCTTATAGTACCCATTCTTGTAATACTCATATTTATAAAATTAATCTTATTTAAACATATTTTATTGAAAAGTTAAACTCAAATTATGAATAAGTTTAAAATAGAAGTTCTAAACTAATAATAAGTAATTAGTTAACAGTAAAATCAATGATGCTCAAATTAATTTATTAATATATAGATTTTCTATAATCACACTGGTTTTTTCTTTCGTTCTTTTTTTTTTTTATAATGTGGTGGGATTAAGTTTTGTAAATTGCTTTTAGGGCATTTAGAATTTTACAAATTATAATTTTAAAAAAGCTTTCAATATAATAAAAAAGAATTCTTTTAACTAGATAAGAGATAGAATATTATAAAAATTTAAAAATAAATTAAAAGTAAAATTAAAAAGGCCTCCTAACTCTATCAATATCAAAGACGCCCTAACTCATTCTCGTAACTTTTTCATGCACTTGAAGGTCAACGGCTGGATTTAGTCCAAAAGTGTCAAACTCCACCAGTGACATAATTTTCTTTTTTTATGCTAAAAGTGTAAATCAATTAGAATCCAATAATAAATTTTTTTATTGAAAAACAAAAAATTTCTGAGAATCCAATCAGTATCGAGGCTACTGTATTTTAATCTCATCCCAATTCAGAATTGAAATTACAATACTGTCTTAAGCTTCCACAGTCAAAAGATTAATGACTCAAGTATGGTGTTATAGGGTGTTGATAATAATCATGAGAATTCTAATTATAAGATGGCATTAATTAGATTCAACTGTCACATGTATGATTCAATAGCTTAAGATATATTCTTTCCCTTCAATTTGATAATCTATTTTCTTTGATCTATTTAAAAATATAGATAATTTTTTTAATTATTAGTTTAATGATTAAATATCTAAAATACTATTAGTTAGTTAACATAATTATCAACATTTATAATTTATTTCTATTTTATTGACTTCAAAATTCCATATTGCTATATAAAGTTTTTTTAAAAACTTCAACGCAAGTTTTTTAGAATTTCAAAAATTATCATTTTCACTTTTACATTTTTTGTGAGTTGACAAATAAATCATATTAAGATTGTTATGTACTGCATTAGGGTAATTTAGTAAGAAAATGATTAAGAATAATGATGCTAATTGAAAAAATTAAAAATTTTAATTTTTATGCAAATTAAAAATGATTTATCAAAATTGGACGGAAGTAGTATATTAGACTCATTGTCAAGTAGGGATGAAGAGGACAAATCTGGGCTTTGTCTACTAACCAAGAAAAAATTATTATGTTACTAGTATTTTGAAAATTAAATTAAATTAATAGATTAAATTGATAAAATTAAAAATTTGATTATTAATCGATTTAATTGATTTTGGATTAATTTTTAAAATTATTTTTAACTTTAAATATGATAAATATATTTTTTACTTCTAAAGTAT
Organism: Omphalea diandra; assembly: GCA_949677035.1. Lineage (NCBI taxonomy): Eukaryota > Viridiplantae > Streptophyta > Magnoliopsida > Malpighiales > Euphorbiaceae > Omphalea > Omphalea diandra. The sequence goes on along the minus strand of CATIWR010666263.1, from coordinate 18,774 downwards.
TTTCTATTTTTAAAAATTATTTTAATAATATTTTTTATTTTTTAGTTATTAAATCAATTAAATCATATCGATCAAACTAGTCAAACCAATTAATTTAAAATAAATTATACATGAAATAGTACGTAAATGAATAATATAAAAACATATTTCATAAATGATGAAATTTTTTTAAATCACTCACTTTAAAAGACTTTCTAAATATTTTTTATTGTTTAAAATATTTTTAAATTATTAATAACTATTACAAATAATTGAGAAATAAATTTATAAAATCAATAATTTAATTTTAAATTTATAATTTTGAACATATTTATTTAAATCATACTTAATTTAATGTCACTAAAATTTATTCAAATGCGTGCATCTATTATATTCATAAAAAAATTATCTTAACTAAAAAATATTTAAATTTCATATATAATTGATGATATATATATATATATATATATATTTCAATTTATCTTTAAAAGACTAAATTTTGATAAATTAAAATTAACATTAAAATTAATAGTGACTCTTAAAGTGTTAACAAAATTATAATTTTTATTTTGACTATATATTTGCTAAATAATATTTAAATCAAATTTATTATTAAAGATACATTTTTAAATTTATTTAAAAAATAATTTTGATAAAAGTATAATTTAAAGTTAACTTAAAAAATTATTAAAAAATTAACATTAAAATAATATCTATTAAAGCAAAAAATTATAGTTTTAATTTTAATATAAAATAAATTTAATGTAAAATATGAAATATGATTAGTTATGGAATAAACTATAAATGGCAATTCGTATCCTATCCCTCTGTACTTCCTAAAATCCTCTATATATATATATATATATCCCTAATCAAAATAAATAATATCAATTATTTTAATTTTTTTAATTTAGATACACAATATTATGGATTATGTAATTGAATTTATTAATTATGATATATTTAATATATTATATTTTGAGAACTAGATAGATTTTGAAATTATTTAATTATTTAATATTTAATATTTTAGTAATTTTTATTTAATTTTTCAATATATAATCTTTTGAATATAATATGTATTATTTTGCTTAAATATGACTATAAATTAATAATTATATATTTTATGTTTTAATTTTACATAAGTATTTTCAAAATATTTTGATAACTATTTAAGTAATGAATTACCTAATAATTACTTAAAATGTTATAGATAGAAGATGAATTATATATATATATATATGTCTGTGTGTGTGTGTATAACACAGACGTTGTTCGGTCTATATAGAGGCGAGTACAATAACTATAACTTGCAACGGTTCCAAATAGGAAGAAATTTTTTCCTTGATCGTTGTTTTCTACGACTGATTGTGATTTTGAGACAAATAGTACATTTTGCTTAATTGCGTCATTTGGTCGGTGATGTCTCATCTCTTTCTTTTTCAAAATTTCCTCTGCAATATTTGATGCTGACTACAAGCGATCCATTTTTTACTTACAATAAATTCCATTTTGCATATGCATTCAAAAATTTTAAAAAAATGAAAAGGAGTGAATAAAAAAGAGAGAGAGAGAGAGAGAAGGAAAAAGAGTGACCAAAAACATGTGCGTGGAAATCAACTCTTTTTTTTAATATTTTAAGGTTATTATCGGCATTCTATCCGTAATAAGCTATTATTTTATTTTCTTTATTATTGCATCATATTTATTAATTTTTATTTCATTAAAGTTTTTGTTTAGAATTTATTATTTTATCTTTTTAGTGACAATTTTGGCTCTTGCTTCAGTCAACAAAATGAGAATATCATTCAAATGCCACTGGGGCATCAAAATATAAGGCTTCAATAATTTCCCTCGGAGGATTGTCTAAACAAAAAATAGAGATATCCTTTGATGTTGATAACTTAGCTATAACGTCTGTCACCCTATTGGTAGAGCGATTCACCACAAGAATTTTAAATGATAAAAAATGTTAAACCTTCGTGAATATCAGCCAATACAGATGCAACATCTCAGTTGTCACTCACTTTATGGTTAACCATCTCCCACAATATTAGTGAATCAATCTAAAAAAAAAAATTATTTTAACCGTTTAAATGTTGTTGTCTTAATTGCTTCATTTATCGCTATCACCTCTCCCGCTAAAGGAGATCTATAGAGACAAGTTTTGGTTTTAACATCAACCAGTCTTCCTTGATAATCCCCTCCCACTATGCCAACAACTGCTTTTCCCCCTTTATGCCAACATATGTCCGAATTAAATTTGATCCACCCCCTGCAGTGGAGGAGACCAAACGAAGTTTCTAAGCAGCCTATTCTCCACTTTCCGTAATATTAGATTTTGGAGTTGGTTAATAGAGATAAAATTATGATTTTGTTATTTTATTTGCCTCACCGTAATCTCAAGTTGAGGGGTTCTTCCTTTGAAAATCCATTCGTTCCTAGCTTTCCATAGCTACCAACATGTGTAGGCTATGGAAGTGATAGTTTTGCCTTCCTCCTCTTTTTGAAATTTCTTAAAAACTATTTGCACCATCTAATGAAGTTGACCACAACATTAACTACAGGAGTATATCCAAGTCTACTTAAAAGCCAAGCAACTCTAGCATTCACACTTTAGCAAAGCATGCACCATTGATTCTTCATGTCGGTTACAAATTAAACATTAAGGCGAATTTGATAATGATCTCTTAAATAAGTTTACTTGTGTTGCCATGACATTTTGAGATGCACTCTAGATAAAATTCAACACTTTCAACTCAACTTTAGTTTTTCAAACAAGACTCTAATCTTTCTCGTTGTCGTTGGTCAAACTTTGACCTACCATGTTCCTTAATAGGGAGTTTCTTTTATCTTTGATGAAGTGATAGCCCAATCTAACAGTGTATTTTCCTTTTCAATTATGGTGCCACATCGGGAAGTCTTCCATATGACTATTGCCTAGACTTACATTCTAAATAGCTCTAACCTTATCCCTTTTTAAAACCACTCTTTAGGATGTCGTCATTCTATTCCCGAGGAGTAGAGGACATAAGGTCTGAAACCTTAAAGATTTTGATCCCCTCCTACATGGTTGAAGAAACTTTAAACCCTAGGAGGTAAGGAATCCATGTTTTATCCCATATGAGCACCTTACCATGATTCCTAATGTTCCATCAGACTCTCTTTTGTAGTGAATCCCTCGCCTCTATAAGGCTTTTCCATATCCAAGACGTTCTACTGCCCTGCTTCATAATCTAAAAATTCCTGCTCAAAAAATAAATTCCTCTAAAAACTCTTGCCCATAATTAGTCGGAGGATGCCACCAATCTCCAAACCTGCTTCCCAATCATGGTTACGTTAAAGATTTCTAGTTCACGAAACCCCATGCCTCCTTAGCTCTTACTCTTTGTTACCTTGTTCCAACTAAACCAATGAACTTTACTCTTGTCCATGTCACCCCCCTACCAAAATTTAGTCAAGCAACTATTAATTCTCATACAAAAAGATTTTAAAAGTTTAAGTACAACTATAACATACATTAGAATAACCATTAATACCACTTTGATTATAATTTCTCTACTAGCCTGAGATAGGAAAACATGCTTCCATCATTATGTTTTTTGCTTAATTCTGTTTAAAAGGAATGAAAAAGCTTGTCTTTCAAACCTCCCCCATAAGGCTAGAAGACCCAAATATTTTCCCTCAACTGCATGTTACCTATCTTGAGAGCTTGCTCAATCTGGATTTGTATAGCCATTGGAGTACTCTGATTGAATAGGATACTAGATTTTGCATAATTGGTCAATTGTCTTAATGTATTGCAATATTGATCCAAGGTGGCCTTTAGTTTTGCTCCCTCATATTCATTAGCTATGTCATATAGTAATGTATCATCTGCAAACAAAGAACACAAGATCGTAGGGCAGCCTATGTTCAACTTAAATCCTAAAAGAAGTCCTTCTTGATGTTTGGATAGAAGCAAAGAATTTTGTGCCTCTAAAGCCAGTAAGAATAAGTATGGGGATAAGGGATCCCTTAACCTTATCCCCCTAAAGGCAAGAAATAAGGTGGAGGGATCCCATTCGACAACACTGAATATTGGACTGTAGAAATACATTGTATTATCAAATTAATCCATTTGTCACAAAAGCCCATTCGCCTCATTACAAGCTCAATGAAAGACTACTCCAAATTGTCATAAGCCTTATTCATATACAGTTTAATGGCCATATGCCACCATTTAGAAGGACTAGTTTAAGATAGTAGAAGATCTCGTGGGCAATGATAATGTTATCTTGAATAGCTCTATTAGGGACAAAAGCAGATTGGGTAGGCTAATGAACTTTTCCACCTAAGGTTTTAATTTATTGGTAAGTGTTTTGGAGATGATCTTGTACATGAAATTACAAAGACTAATTAGTTAGTATTCATTAAGGGTGGTAGGGGAAGAGGTTTTGGGAATAAGGCTATATAAGAACGATTTATTTCTTTCATAATATGCCCACTTTCAAAGAAACTCTTCACAACAGTGATCATGTCTTCTCCTACTATATCCCAATGCTTATGCAAAAAAATTCCTGAGAAACCATCTAATCCAAGGGATTTTAGGCTTTCAAGATCAAAAGCCATAACTTTGACTTCTTGCTATGTAATAGGAGCACAAAGAAAAGAGTTCACATTAGTGTCAGCAATAAAGTTAATAAGGTTGCTCACCTCGTGCTGATGAGAAGGATTACTAAACTTAAACAGCTCTTGAAAATGTCTTTGCACTAAGTCTTCGATCTCCTATTCTCCCTCCACTAATTTCCCCTTTGATTTTGTAATTTCACTAGTTGATTCCTTTGTCTTCTATGAGTCGCTAATGCATGGAAGAAATGGGTATTCGTATCACCTATATTTAGCTACCTAATGTGGGATCTCTACTACAATGAACTTCTTCTTTCTTCCATAAATTATTTAGGGCTTTAATCATCTAGTTTCTTTTTCTTTACTTTTAGAGTGAATACACCTAAAGACACTTCCTTAATTTTGCTCAACATTCTTTTGATCTCTTCTTTAGTATTTCCAAAATGTCTTCTACACTATTTAGTTGTGGCTGATCTACAACTTTTAAGTTTATGCATTATTATATACATTATAGAACCTCTCTAATTTTGGTTACAAGTTGAAAAATCACTTCACCACACTAGGGGTTTTCCAACTACTTAGCTTCAAAATGGAACAACTTACGGTACATGTTTGGCTGATGATTGGGTGATGGTCAGAGCCCACAAGGCTCTTATGGATTAGTTGGGCAATAGGGGTATGCTTCTCTCCATTCAATTGACACTAAAGCCCTGTCCAATCTTTGCCAAATCCTATCCCCTTTCCAACTTTTTGTTGCACCTGGTAAAAGGATCACCTTTACACTCCAAGTCAATTAAATCACCTTCATCTAAAAAGTTTTGCATGTCAATCGTCTACCAATAAAGAGTATCTCTCCTACCCTTTTTGTCCTAGTTGTTTAACACTGAATTAAAATCACCTAGCAAGTAATTTATATCACCAAAAACAAAAGACCCAAACCACCTACATTGGTCCCGTAACCATTTACAGTGGACATGGAAAAAATTCTTGCACTTGATACAAATGTCGATCTCTACCTCCTCAATCCACCATAAAGCTAATCCCTCTACTTTTCCTTTAAGATTGACAATGTCTATAAAAGAAAAATTACAAACTCTTCTTAATCTCTTTACATAACCTGTTTTTTTCTTGGTCCCCATAAGGAAACCAAATATAGGCGATGTTTATGATAGAGCTCACGCAAAGCTCTAACTGTCAGGGTATTGCCCAACCCTGATAGTTCCAGGATATAACTAACATTTGTCCTTGTGTGGCTGTTGGCAAGCCACCACCGCCTCTTTATTATTTGGATATTGGGGAGTGGTACCTTGCACCTCAGTTAATTGAAAAGGCTTTTTCTCTATTATACCACTATTGCCTCTAACCTGACCTGCTCTTACATGGGACTTCCACTTTCTCACCTTTCTATCTGTCACCATCTATTTATTTGGTTTTTTCATTAGACTTTGGGTTATAAACGGTTTCCAGGAGGAGAAGTCAGTTGGAATTGGCTTTAGTAAGTTACAAAAGAAGGGTATTTAAAGGTTGTAAGGACTAAATGAAGGGTCAGGATTTTTTAAACTCAATATGGTCTAAAATGGAAGACCATATCTTTTTTGAAGATTAGTACGACCTAAATCAGTAGGGCTACCCAAAGAATCTAATTGGTTGGAATGGCTTCTAGGGGAATCAGGCTTGGACTTTTGATCAGTGTATTGGCTGGATTTGGTGAATTGAGAGGTTTGATTTGGGCTAGTTAAGATTATGGTGTTGGGCTAGTGTGATGGTGATGTGGTTTTGTTTTGAGCTGGACTATTAAAGAAGCTGGGAAGCAAAGACTCACATGGTGGGGAAGTCTTCTCTGTCGTTTGCTTATTAGTAGTTTCTCCTTTTGTTTTGGCTGGGAGAGTTAATGGTGGATTAGCTTTACCTACTACAAAGTCTAAGGATGCCTTGAGCCCTGTGTCATCAAATTGCTCCACCGTTGCTACTACCTTTTCTCAATTTTTTCGCTCTACCTTTTCCTCAGTATTGGATAACACTAAAGCTAGCATTATGCCTTGTATAAGCATTAGATATGCATCGTCTCCCTCGACACCTCCTACCTTTGCCCAGAATGGTATGTATGCTTTCATCCATGACCCAAATTTCCTTGCTTTATTACCTGAGGATTGTTCTCTATACTCATAAATTTGGACAGGATGCCCCATTCTACCACAGCCAAAATAAACATTCCGATGTCGTTCATATTTGATGCTAATCCAACTGTCCCAACTCCATTAGTTTGTACTCATAAAACCAGGAATAAAAGGCTTGCTAACTTGCATGGATACCTTAAGCCAAAGGAAGGAAGGTTGATGATATTCTGATTCATGAATGGGATCTATTTTCACATAGCCCTCAAACAAGTCTCTAAATCCTTTCCTTCTAGCATTCTCCTGGTTTATTTGTGCAAGTAGGAGTCCAAACACTTGGATCCAAAATTGAGTATACGAAAAATCTATTTTGACTATTGTCATATTTGGTGGCTAATCTTTGAGTAGAAAATGTGCATTTGAAACTGACTACAGACCATTAATGATATATTATTTAATATCATCTCTCAAATTTATTCTGGTGTATTATATGAATTTCAGTCATCTAGTTATAGTACCATATGTAATGAAAATCTTCATAATTGATAAAAATGCAAAATTAACAAAAAAAATATTAATGGTGAAAATAGAATAATGATTTTAGAGTTGAGCCAATGTATAGTTATTAATAGTATTGAAGACTGATTTCATATTTATATTCTAGATCATAATATTATTTTCTTTTATAAACCTTGCATAATTATTTATGAATGGAAATATTTTATATTACTCTAAATAGGAATGAAAATGGGTAAGATATTGGTAGAGTAGTGTGATATTCATACCCATGCTCAAAGGATTATAGGTCTGCCCATATCCATACCCATACCTAGTTGAGTAATAAATATTAAACTCATCCCATACTCATAAAATTTCAGGTAATCCATAGGTATACATTATTCAAATAGTTTTCAAGATATTTTTAAAAAATTAAAATATTAATTATATAATTACTAATTTATAATCAGATTTAAATAAAATAATACATATTATATTCAAAGAGACCATATATTAAGAATTAAAAAAATACTAAAAGAAAATCTTAATAATTTCAAAGTAATGTAATATATTAGACACATCATGATTAATAATTCAATTACATAATCTCTAATATTGCGTATCTGACTTAAAGAAAAATATTGAATTTAGTTGATATTATTTATATTGGCTATGGATATATGTGTGTGTGTGTGTTCACGCGCGCGTATATATATATATATATATATATATATAAGGCATCGATATATGTTTGAGAATAGATAAAAAGTATGGATGAACTTGATAGTTAGGATAGGGTATAGGTAGGATATTGCACTATTCATATGCTGCTCAAATCCAATGTTTTTTTTCAGATATATTTTTGTCATACCCATTACTCAATCAACTTATATATTACTCAACTTAATTGGATAGGATTCGTGTGAGTACCCATAGATAGGGTACAAATTGTCATACCTAACTCTAAAAGAAAGGTGTGTGTCAGCTAAACTATAACACAATGCTTTAATTAACTAAAATTTTAAATGATTAACTGTAATTAAACATACAATTCGTTATTCATGAATTTTTAGATCATGATACTTAAGTTATACACTTAAAAACTTAATATCTTATGCATTTAAACAATGGATCAAAGATACCAGAAGTCCAAGTTAATTTAGGGTTACGTCTCTAACCCATGTAGAAGGACGATTTTAAAATTTATCGTGTTTAGTTGATTTGAAACTTGAGATTGTGAGTGTTCCAGATAATTTTGTTATGACTGTATCAATGTTTTGTTATAACTATTTAATGCTGAGTATAATAATATAAAAGCTAAAAAATTTCTAACTCTAATAGAAGTTTTATGACTGTATCAATGTTTTGTTATAACAATTTAATGCTGAGTATAATAATATAAAAGATAAAAAATTCTAATTCTAATAGAAGTTATTTTAAAAATTATTATTTTATATTATCAAATAATAATTTATTTATCAATAAATATTAACTCAAATGGTAATAGAGTGTATTTATCTCTTATCGTCTGCTGAGAAACTATAAAATTATAATTTTTCAAGAATTCTCTAAATCTAGGACAGATAAACTTAGTAATTAAAGAGGAGAAGGATTGCGTAAAAAAAAATTTAAAACCACTCACTTTATATATTTAAAAAAAAACTATTTGCCTATATTCTAAAAAGGAAAAAAAAAAAAAAAAAAAGCCGAAGAGTTCTTTAATATACCAATAAGTTTTAACTTGATAATATTTACTTGAATGATTCTAAGATGTAAACTCGTGACATTAAACTTCGAAATTTAATTAATTTGGGGTATCAAATTACATACGCTTGTCACTAGTCAATTCTTGGCTGGTAAGACGTCAATTCCTTTGAAAATAACAATATTCAATTATGAGTTAGCATAAGTCGTTGCATGCATGTGCCCTAAAATTCCAAAGGTTTATTCGATTAACAATATTGAATTATTGTATATGTCTTCATCATGCCATTAGCTTCCTCTAAACTCAAGGGATTTGCTTCTAAAAGAAAGCACATGCAATTATATGGATAAATAATACAGCTAATAATGTGCATATATTTATTATCCTTTAACTATCCAGTAGATCGAGGACTCCAATTGTACGTGTGTGTTTGTGTGTGAGAGATAGATCGGTAGATAGCTATATGTACTGAGATGTTGCATTATTTTGTTTGATGCAATAATAAAAAGTTTAGAATTAATGATGCTCTCAAATTAAAAACATAATGGCTGGCTAGCAATAATTATTGGTAGTTAAATAATACTAAATGCACGTGAACCTAATTGATTGCTCAAAATTTCTTTCTAAATACGCGGAGGTTTAAAAGCCAAAGAACGATTCGTCGTCAGTACGTGTGCATCTCGTCAGTACGTGCGCATGAAAATTATGTTACATTGAATTTTATAATGATAAATGCATTATTAAACTTATCCAAAATGCTTTTTGGATTAAATTGATCCAAATCAAAACAATAAAGGTGATTTTATAAAATATTTTATGATTATGTTAGCTTTCACATAAAAGTAAAAGATAAATTTAATTAAAAAATAAAAAAATTATTATAGTCATTTTGTAATACATTAATTAATGTATTTCTCTAAATTTTGATTTGGATCAATTGGATCCAATTAGTAGCCCTCTAAACCTATTTGTATATACTCCTTTTTTTTTTTTTTATTGAAGGTCTCAAATTATAGTTCACTTTCCTTTTTTTGATTGTTAGTTTAATTGGTAATTATTTATTCTATCTTTATTTAATTACTACATAAATATCATCATATATAATAAATAGTCTACTTTTTTTACTTTGAAATTAGTACATTATATAATAAAATGCAAAAGGTAAAAAAAATAATTTTAGTATTTTTTACATTTACCATTCAGATTAACATTTAATTTAATAATGAAATTTAAGCTCTTTTTTCGTTTCTCCAATTCTTTTCATTAGTACTGCCTCTGGTTTTTATTATATAATTTTTCTGAATTTTATTTTTTTTAATGAAATGTATATAATAGAGTTGGGAACTTGATAATACCTTTTCACAAAACCATCGTAATTTTGTAGAATTTCAAATAACCAGCCCGTTAGTAGTATGACAAAAATGAAATTTGAAGTTATATCTAATTTCCCAAGACAATTCAATATTTGTATATGCTACCGTTTAAAATTATATGTGAAGATATAGTACAATATATGTTATTGATGTAGCATATAATATAAGTTTAAATGATATTGAAAATTTAAATCTTTTCAATTTTTCATCATTATATTTAAATATTTTAATATGATCAATTATATAGTTATACTCAATTTGTACAAATTATATTTATAATCAAAATAAAGTTAAAAAATTTATATTATTTATTGAAATTATTGGTATTTTTGTTTAAAAAAATTACATATCTTATTACGAAACTAATAATTAGATAAAATTCAAAAGAAAAAATATTATATTTGTTTAATAATATTTATCATTTTAGAACTATGCACTTAGATTAAGAAAGCTATCAATTATCAATTAGGGATAATTTCAATTAATATGGATAAATATATCCTTAATTTGTTTCTAACTAAATTAATTAGAGAAATAGAGAGAGAGAGAGAGAGAGAGAGAGAGAGAGAGAGAGAGAGAGAAAATGTTTGAAAAACAAGCAATTAATTTTATATTGGAATGGTAGAATGACAGTTATATTAAAACAAAAATTCTTTTTTGAAATGACAAATGTTTTAAAATGGAGGGAGTATAAGAGTATAATATTTTAATTAGTATAAAAATTTTAAATGATTTTTAAAAAATAAAAAAAAAACTTTTTCTTCTTTTTTAAAAAATTAATTAATTTTGAATATACTTGTGTAACATATTTGACAATCATATAATAATAATTTTAGCAAATGACATAATTCTATTAATTTAATTTTAATTATGATTATGATTAATATAAATTTAATTGATTTTATGTGTAATTAATTACTCAAGAGATTTAAATATAACAGCAAAAAATAAAAAATTTAAGTTTTTTTATCTTCAGTCATTAAGCTACAAAATAGTTAACTATATATCATATGTAGATAAGTAATTTTGGACAAGACGAGGCATGAATCTTCCAATCATATATTGAGGTGCAATTTTGTTGTCTATTCCGTGGAGATGCATATGCACATGAAAGAAAACAAGATATACGGTGATTCATGATGAATTAACATCCACATTTTCATCTTTTAAAGTCACGGTCGACAGGGTCTAGTATTATATATCCATATAACTTCATTTAATGAATTCAAACTTGGTAGGTATAACATATATTTGTCAATTTTTTGTAACTCAACATGTAGAGTACTACTACGCAAACACAATTTGTTTTAATTGAGTAACTTGTGTTATTTTTTGAGATTTGAATATTTCAAATTTAATTTTTGCAACCTTATAATTTTAATAAAAAAAATATAGAGTAATAATATATATATATATATATATATATGTATAATTTAGGGTAAAAATGATATTTTTTTCATTTGATAAAAATTATTTCTAGTAAAAACATGAATCATTGTCTATAAGATAAACAATTAAACGAGAATTGATATATAGCTCCGTTGAATCTCAAACTTAATAGTATCGCCACATTTTAGATAGAGTTTGACTCTATTTTCTTTTTTAAAAAATCAATATAAAATTTCTTTATTCAATGCTTATTTTTTGTATTTCCTTAGTTTAATTTCTTTATATTTATGTTTTTTGCACATTTAAACAAAATTATAATAATAATAATGACTGTTAAAACGTGTTTGATTATAATTTTTAAATATAAAATTTTTTATTATTTATTATTTTTCTATAATATTCGTTCACTTTCGTATCTATATAGTACAATGAAAAAATAAAATTCAAAAGCTAGATAAGTGTTACTATGAAAAAATAAAATTCAAAAGCTAGATAAGTGTTACAATGAAAAAATAAAATTCGAAAGCTAGATAAGTGTTAACCTAACACCAGGACTATACCGATCTTTATTCTAGTTGAAATGAAATGAACTTACAAAATGACCTAGGAATAAGTCCCATCAGTTTCAATATCTCTTCACCTTTTTCTCGTCACATGGATCCTTAAATTTCTCAATGCATGGCTGGCCTTCAAGTGGTAGATACATAAATTTATATACACGCGAACCCCAGTCATTAATTTTGGTAGGTTACATAAGTTTATTTTTAAAGAGGAAGCCCAGTGATATTTTCATATCTCAAAACCATTTGAGTTCGCCGACAATATTGTACTATTGCACTTATCTCCTTTATATCTTACTTGTTTCCTTCGACCATCTCTGTACTTCAACAGCTTCTCTGAACCTTTTCTGTACTTCAACTCTTTATCTCTGCCATTTGTGTACTTTGCTCTGTCACTCACTCCCTAACATGGTGCATTCGAAGAAGTTCAGAGGAGTCAGACAGCGTCATTGGGGTTCTTGGGTTTCCGAAATTCGACACCCGTTACTGTATGCTACCGGCCTCCACCAAACCATATATATATATATAGTACATCTTATGTTTCGCTCTCTTTTTGCCTAATCAGACCCCTTGTTGGTTTCTACTTAAAATCTCACTAGCAGCAAATGCTTAATATCTTAGCTAGACAACAACTATTTTTCTTTCTTGATTTCCTTTGTTGATTGGGGATATATGCATACTTGGGTTATTGGGATTAAGCAGACTCTATTAAAATTTAACTCATAGCCTCGCAATTTTAGAAAAATTGTGCTAAGCTTTTAATCAGCAAATGCTTGATATATCAGCTATCCGTCAACTACGTTTCTTTTCTTGATCATATTTTGCCATTAGCTAGCCAGCAACTATTTTTCTTTTCTTGATCTTGCTCCTTAGTTGATTGTGGATGTATAATTATATATAAATGCAGGAAGAGGAGGATCTGGCTAGGCACATTTGAAACAGCAGAAGAAGCAGCTAGAGCATATGATCAAGCTGCAATCTTGATGAGTGGCCGCAACGCGAAAACCAACTTCCCAATATCGCAAACCCCAAATGGAGACCCTAAATCATCCTGTGACACTACTTCCGCAACCACAACAACAGCTACTACTACTCCTGGACCTAGTAATGGCTTATCAGAAATCCTGCACGCCAAGCTTAGAAAGTGCAGTAAGGCACCTTCGCAATCAATGACATGTTTGAGGCTGGATACTGAGAATTCTCACATCGGGGTGTGGCAAAAGCGAGCAGGGCAGCGATCTGATTCCAACTGGGTCATGACAGTGCAGCTTGGAAAGAGAAACAACCAGCAGGTGGCTTCTGATGGTGGCGCATTGCCACTGGCTGTGTCGCCAGAAACGTTACCAGGGCCAGAGAATAGATCGGAGATGGATGAAGAAGAGAAAATTGCTCTGCAAATGATAGAAGAGCTGCTCAACAGGAATTGCCCTAGTCCTAATCAGTCCTTTGGTGTTCAAGATGGGGATGGGAGCTTTTATTTTTAATAGGTGAATTATATACTTATATATCATTATTTAAGATTTTAAATTGTGTATAAAATTTTATATTATGTGTAATTTATTAACTACTTATAATAATTTTTATCATTATTTTAAAATTATTTAAAATAATAAAAAATTATTTAAAATAATAAAAAATTACATACATTAATAAAATATTATTTAAAAATTATATTACGTAGGAATATTATAATATAATAATTTATATAGTATTGTTTACTTTCTAGTATATACATATATAATTTATATCGAATGTGCTGGTTTAATTTATGATTAAGGGAGAAATAAGTAAAATAATATTGTGATATATATATATATATTGTAGTCAAGAGAAGGTGTTGGAGCCAAAGGGTTCGGTAATTATAATAAGCTATGTTTCTGACTTATAATGGAATAAATGTGAGATTTTTTTTTTTCCTAGTGGTTCGACTTTCATGGAAATCCCTTTTTTTTTTTTTGGAAACGAAACTTTAATGAAATTCTGGGTTAGGTTTACTAGTTTACATATATATCAGTTGTTCAATTATGTGTACCACATTCATCGACATTTCTTTTTATTTTTTATTTTCTATCTTCTTAATTTTGTTTAAATATATCTTGTTTTCTTATTGGCTTGCATGGCTTGGATTTCAAATTATGCGTTTTATTTTATTTTCTGATGCATCAATTGAGAGTATTTGACAGATTTGATGTTATTGGGTTTTTTTTTTAGATTTATAAATTCTTGTTATAAAATTTAAATTGTGTAATTACTATCCAATCACATCTACCAAGAATAATTAGACCAGCAGAACAATATCTGACTAACTACTTGGCTTTTGCTTTTTTGTTTTTTTTTTTTTCCCAATCGCTCTCTACTTAAAAGGAAAAAAAGAATCAGGCTATTATGATGTTGTTAATTTGAATTATATTTGAATTTAATTAATATATGATGAGAAAAAAAAAAAAAAGATTGTATTTCACTTTTATCATAGCTTCCTAAAAAAATCGAAAAACATTTGTTTGTGGGCACAAAATTTTGTTGTAAGCTCTTTTGCGTTTGATGCCATATAATCACAAAAGGATATTTTCTTTCATGTTGTATTATATATTAAATACAAGAACGTAAACATACAGCGTCAAATATACGAGATGTTCGTACTAATCTACATATATAAATATGGAACTTAGCTTTAATTTTTAAATTTACAATCTCATAGGAACTACAAGTCAGGAATTCATTACTAGATTTTTGACATATTTCAATTGTTTGTTTGGGTTATACGGTAGAGTGAAAGATAAGTCTCAAAGCATCAACGTAAGTTTTAAACAGGAAAGCTATGTATGAACTGACACGGTACGGTACTATAAGAAAACCACTTGTGGTCCTTTATTTTTTTTAAAAAAAAAAAAAAAAGAAAAAAAGAAAACGATATGTGCTGGACGTAGTTCACATAGCTTGCATTTTTTAATTAAAAAACAATAAGCGTTACATTCAATTTTTAAGGAACATGTTCCATTCTCTCCATTTCACACATCCGATAATGCGTTTCCCATATGCACAACAAACGCATGTCCCATGCACGAATGTACAAATTTCTGAAAGAGAACTCATAGGCATCTCAGTAGGCGATATCTACAGAATGCTGTGCCCAAGACTATGTTTAGTCTTTTTT
Source organism: Omphalea diandra (assembly GCA_949677035.1). Taxonomy (NCBI): domain Eukaryota; kingdom Viridiplantae; phylum Streptophyta; class Magnoliopsida; order Malpighiales; family Euphorbiaceae; genus Omphalea; species Omphalea diandra. The sequence continues at coordinate 3,394 of CATIWR010666263.1, read as the reverse complement.
TTGTTATTGAATACATAATTTATTTATTTTTATATTCCATTTTTGTATCTTTTTTATTTCGTTTTTATATTTTTTGATTCCCTTTCTATATTTTAAAAAAAATATAAAATGTCAAATACGGTCTTAATAGTAATAATAATTATACTTAACCATGTTTGGCTCATAATTTATATATAAAATTTTTCATTTCAAATACATAATTTGTTTAGTTCTGTGTTTCCTTTTTATATATTATTTCAACTAATTATATATCTAAAATTTACTTATAAAATTTAATCACTCTAAATATAGAATTTATTTATTTTTTTTATTTACTTTCTGTATATATTTGAAGAAGCTTTATTTCTGTCAACATTCAAGACATCCAAATAAGGCCTTGAGTAATACACAAAATAGAAATCCTGCTGTGCGATATCTATTTTTACCATTTCTGAAATACTAGATAGCGTAAATGGTAAGTTACTGTAAATTCTTTCACCTTTAGTTTTCCAAATTTGAGGTTTAGTTCACCTATTTCTAATTTCATTCCTGAGTTGAAAAAAGGAATTCTTGACCATATCTAGTTGCACTTGATAATGATGATGACAATTTCTAATATTTCTTGAAATTTAAAAATTAAAATAGATAGATTACTAATTATTTGCTGTTTTAAAGTCTAAATCTCACTAATGTAATCCTCTCTCTAATACTAAAAAAAATGTCGCATGAACAAAACTATATAATTAATTAAAAAATTTCACAGTAATTTAGTGGGCTGTGATTAATTTGTTGATTTCTCTATATTTAAGTATTATATAACTTTTCGTTAATATGTTTTGTAAATCATTATTCTATTGATTTGGTCTTACACGCACACCCTTATGCAGGGAGGAAAATCTAGTCATAATTAAGAGCGAGTCCAAGCCACAACTGCCGCCCTTTGTCTTCTTTTCTTACCTAAAGTTTGGGAAAATCAAAAGCAAACGAAAGAACGTGTGACACCACGTGAAGTACTTCAAGGATTCATGTATCATAAAAATGAGCACGAACTGGTGCAGTCACATTCACCATCTTTCTTACATGCTTCCTTAACCTCTATCTATTAATCTTTTTACTTTTTGGTAGGTGAAGAAGCTGTCCTTTGAAGTTTGAACTGAGAAAAGAAAATGACATTTCCAACTTCCCAACTAGTAAGTGTATTATATATTATGCTTGGTCCATAGGATACTTGCAAACCCTAGTAAAAAAAAAAAAAAAATAGCATATATCCTCTGGTTAGTACGACTTGTCCAAATCTAATTAAGTTCAGTTTCCCTGAACCAAAAGTACTGTTGCATGGCCAACGCATTTCCTCTTTGGTTGGCCATGCCAAGTTGCCAACTAATATCCTTCTCAATAAGGGGAAATAGATAAAAATAATAATAATAATAATAATTTGCAAGTTTAGTTAAGACGATAACAATAATTTACACTATAATGCCAATAATTATATGCAATTGTTGAATTATATAGTAGTTGAATGCTTCAGTACATATCTCGTAATTAATGTAATAAATTAAGAAAAACATTTTACTCTTTTTTTTTGTTTAAATTTTTGAGGTCAGCTTGGTTTGTTGATCATGAATGTTTGTAATGTTTAATTGTAAAAATACAGTAAATTGTCTGGGACAAGTTTTTATTTCTTTTATATGGTCCACGATCTCTCACCAAATTAATTTTCGTACTGCGTTTGAAATTGGAATTTAGTGCTTGGCTATTAAAGGGTCCAAATTGCAATGATAAATTAAGAAACAGGAATGTCCTACTCCTAAAGATATATATATATATATATATATATATATATATATATATATATAGACAGACACACACACACAGAAATAGATATACGTATAGTTTGATATACAGAGAAAGCGAGAGAGAGAAGGGGAAGGTTCGCTAAAATCTAAGAAGATTTTACGCGGGATATTTTTTTTGGTCTCAGTTGGATGCACAAACTATTAATAATTGTGATAATTTTAATTTGTTTTATTTATATTAAAAATTTTAAAACAAACTTTTCACATTTTTCTTATTTATCTTTTTTAAGAGCTATCATCAATCATTCTCTTAGATTAACAGTGATTTTTTCTTTTTTATTTTTTATTTTCATAATTCAATTATTTATTTCAATTTATCATCTTTTTAGTAAATAGGACTTTTTCTCAGATTTATTTTTATTGACTGATTTGAAGATTTTATTTATCTTTATTTTATAGATTTTTATATGTTTTTATTTCTTTTTAGGTGATTTTATTTTATTCGCGTTGTTCAGTAACTTGATTTATATTTATTAGTGCAATATAAAGTGCAAATCTTATTTCCGGCAATGAATTTACATTTGTTGATGTTTAGATGGCTTTCTATAAATAAAGAGACTCAAATAATTATTATCATTTGTCCCTGAATAAGATCCAAAATCCTTTAATCCTGGATTATTACTTTAGGTATTTATGAATCATCAAAAGATTTATTTTATAGAATCAAAATGATACAAAATTTAATATCTTAATATTTTACTAACTAACGAGTCACCATCCTTTAAAAAAAAAATAAAGAAACTAGAGTTAGAGATGGCAAAAGAATCAGATGGGCCAATTTTGAGCTTTCTTGAATGTGTTCAGAAATGATTATTTCATAACAGATCGAGTTATCAAGTTAAGATATGTAAAAGATTTTTCAAATCATTTTTAGGTTATTTTCAAGTATTAAGTCATATTATTCAAATTTTTTACTTTTTTTAAATATTATTTTAATTAAAAAATAAATATTTTAATAATTAAATTTAATTCATTTCAATTTATAATGGATCAATTTAGATGAGTCATTAAATTGAATCAAATTATATTCAAATTTTATCTTAAAATATTTTAATTATTTTGAATTGAGCCATTTCAAGTCTTATTCAATTTCAAACATTTTGAATCAAGTTTTTCAATCAAATAAGAAAATGGCTAATTAGAGCTGTCAAAATTTTTTGATTTTTTTTTTACTCTATGACACAAATAATTGTATCAGTGAAATGTTTTTTTTTTGTCTATCGTTATTAGCCATTAAATATTTTTGAACTATAGCTAATTTGCTATTTCAAGCTAAAGTCAATGTCTGAGAATGCCTAATTAATTATTTTGACCTAAATAATACATAACTATTAGATTAGGTTCAAATAAAACTATTTTTAAACCATTTTTAATTTTTAAAATAATTTTTATTATTTATGAATTATTATAAATAAGATTTGGAATCAACTATTTAATTTTAAATTTATAAATTTTGAAATCTTTAAATCATACTTAATTTAATGTCACCTACAATTTATTTGAATATATATATATATATATATATATATATATATATATATATATATATATATATATAT
>CATIWR010666218.1:0-14310 GCA_949677035.1 Omphalea diandra | reverse complement strand
ATGAAGGATCTAAAGGGGTAGGGATTTGATGTGTTTGACTAAGGAAGATCATAGGTCGTGTATGGTTTCGATGGAGATTTTCGACCAAAACTCGGAATAGATGAGGTCAAGTGCAGAGATTATGAAAGAAATTTGTTCTCCGACTTGCAAGTTAAAAGAGAAGATAATTGGTTGAATGTAATGTAAAAAAGATTGCCAAAGGCTCATAACACTAACCCATATTGTCTTGTTCTTGAATCAGGTTTTTGGCTCAATTGCACAGTGTACAAAAATTCTCGCACAACCTCTTTGTAATCGGGTTCATCTTGGAAGATGAACTCGTTCCAACCCAAATTAGAGAGGAAAGCACGTATTTCGACATTGATACCTAAGGTTTCCAGCATAAAGGTTAAGGGTATCTTGTTTGGGAGAATGACCTTGGAAGAGTTTGCCTTGAATCTATCCTTTTCTTCCTTGGTTACTCCTTTCTTGAGATGAAGAGGCTTGAGCCACTGCCTTCCCTTTGTCTACCTTGGAGAGCTTCTTTGGAGCCATAGCAAGAGATGAAGAGAGCTTGATGATTTAGAGAGATCTGAGAGAGAGAGTTGATGTTTGGAAGTGAAGTGATGAAACTACTATTGAAGGGGGGTATTTATAGTCTTTGAAGGGGTGTGGAAATGACTATAAACGACTAAAAATGTATTGAGTGAAGAGAGAAAATGGTTGACAGTCAAATCACTTAATTGCCTAGGCCATTACTCTAATTTGCATCTGCAAATCCATAAGTCGCGACCGTAAATTCCAGAAAATATGAATAACGGACAAATTTTTCTCAACAATAAGCACCTTAACAGTCAAAATTTTGAAAAACATACCAAAATTCGTGATGGAGCAAAAATTTCGCAACTGAAATTGATGTTTGACAGCCAGGTAAAATTGATTTGTAACTCGCAATCGTGAAGAAGGAATAACGACTTTGAATTATGAGTCATTAATGAAAGACAGTTGAATTTTAAAAAACATTGTGATCCACTTATCTCTATCACCCACAAATATCAATACACATAACAATATTTCACATAAGATAAAAAATTTTCACTTCAGGGACCTTCCATCAAGCATTCTCAATTCTCTTTTAATGAAGTTCAACCTTTCTTCATTTAGAGGTTTAGTAAAAATATCTGCAAGTTGATGATTTATGTTAATAAATTCCAACACAACAACACCTTTTTGCACATGAACTCTAAGAAAATGATGTATAATATCTATGTGCTTACTTCTAGAATGTTGGATGGGATTCTTAGAGAGATTAATAACACTTGTGCTATCACATTTAATGGGAATATGATAAACTATTTTGCTAAAATCTTTCAATTATTGTTTCATCCAAAGAACTTGGCTACAACAACAACCCACTGCTACATACTCGGCTTCTAAAGTGCATAAGGCAACCAATACTTATTTTTTACTAACCAAGAAACTAGACATTCACCTATAAATCGGCAAGTCTCGAAAGTGCTTTTTTTTATCTAATAAATTGCATGCATAATTTGCATCCGAATATCCTACGAGACTAAAGGAAGAATCCTTAGGATACCATAACCCTAAGTGCATAGTGCCATGCAAATACTTAAAGATCCTTTTAACAACATTCAAATATGACTCTCTAGGAGAGGATTGGAACCTAGCACACATACAAACACTAAACATTATATCTGGCCTACATGCAGTAAGATAAAATAGAGATCCGATCATACCTTGATATCTTTTTTTATGTACCACCTTACCTGATCCTTATCTAGCTTGACGGTACTACTCATTGAAGTTTTAGCTACTTTGCAACCGTTCATGCCAAATTTCTTTAGTCTCTCCTTTGTGTACTTGGTTTGATTGATGAAGATCCCTTCCTTGGATTGCTTGATTTGTAGACCAAAAAAGAACTTGAGCTCTCCCATCATGCTTATTTCAAATTCCCTAGTCATACACTTAGCAAACTCTTCACAATGAGATTCATTAGTAGCACCAAAAATGATATCATCAACATAGATTTGAACGATTAATGTATCATGCTTGTGTTTTTTAACAAATAATGCAGTGTCCACCTTTCCCTTTTCAAAGTTATTTTGCAAGAGAAATGAACTAAGCCTTTCATACCAAGCTCTTGGAGCTTGTTTCAATTCATATAAGGCTTTATTCAATTTGAAAACATGGTTTGGAAAATAGTGAGACTCAAAACTAGGAGGTTGTTCAACATAGATTTCCTCCTCTATAATGCCATTCAAAAAAGCACTTTTCACATCCATTTGAAAAAGTTTAAAATTCATGTGACATGCAAATTCTAAAAAAATACTAATGGCCTCTAATCTTGCTATGGGGGCAAAGGTTTCATCATAATCTATGTCTTTCTCTTAGTTGTATCTCTTAGCAACCAATCTAGCTTTATTTCTAGCAATGAAACCTTGCTCATCTATCTTGTTCCTAAACACCCACTTACAACCTATAATTGGGTGTTCTTTAGGCCTAGGGACAAGTTCCCATATCTTGTTTCTCTCAAATTGGTTGAGTTTTTCTTGCATAGCAAATACCTAACTCTCATCATCAAGAGCCTCATCAATTGATTTTGTCACAAGTTGAGAAATAAATGCAAGATTATTATCTAAATGATGAAGTTGAGATCTAATACTTACACCCTTAGATGTATCACCAATGATCAAGTCCTTGGGGTGATACTCGGAAAATCTCTAATCTTTGGGTAGATCTTGGCTTGACTCTACTTGTTTTTGATGATGTTGGTCTTCATCTACTCTTGATGAATCACTTTCTTCTTTATCTTTATCAACTCTTCTTGTAGAATCATCCAATTCTAACTTTTCAAGATCACCTACAAGATCATCAATAAAAATACCTTTTTCAAGATCAAGTTTACTAGATTCATCAAAAACAACATTCATAGATTCTTCAACAACTATTGAACTTTTATTGAAGACTCTATATGCTTTGTTTGTGGTGGAATAGCCTAAGAAGATTTTGGTCTTGGAATCAAATTTCCCAAGATTATCCTTGGTGTTCAAAATATAACACTTATATCCAAACACTCTAAGGTATGATATCTTGGGTTTTCTACCATTCCATAGCTTATAAGAAGTTTTATTGAGAATGGGTTTTTTAAAAACTCTATTTGCAATATAACATGCAGTGTTAATGACTTCAACCCAAAAGTAATTTGGTAGAGAATACTCATTGAGCATTATTCTAGCCATTTCCACTAATGTTCTATTTTTTCTCTCTATAACACCATTTTGTTGTAGTGTTCTAGGAGCTGAAAAATTATGAAAAACTTCATTCTCTAAGCAATAATTTTCAAAAGACTCTTTTTGAAATTCCTTTCCATGGTCACTTCTAATAGAAGATATGAAGTAACCTTTTTCATTTTGAACCTTTTTGCAAAGCTTTTAAAAGCATCAAATGAATCATTCTTATAAGCTAAAAAGGATACCGAAGTAAACCTAGAGTAGTCATCTACAAGGACTGGTGTATAGTGTTTTCCACCTAGGCTAACACTCCTAATGGGTCCTATCAAGTCCATGTAGATAAGTTGAAGAGGTCTAGTTGAACTTACAACATTTTTGGATTTGTGAGAGGCATGGTGTTGCTTCCCCATTTGGCATGGACTGCCTGCTTGTCTTTGGAGAAATTAAGCTTTGAAAGTCCTTCCCTTTAGATAAGCTTTGAAGAAGATTCATGCTTGCATGTCTAAGCTTTCTATGCCATAACCAAGCTTCATTGCTCATAAACATGAGACACTTAAAAGATTGGTTAGCTAAATTGTCCAAGTCAATTGAGTAGGTATTGCCTTTCCTTTCACCCTTGAAAATAACCTCGTCATCCACTAATGTGGTGACTCGACATTCCCTGGGATCAAATGAGACTTTATTACCTTTGTCACACAATTGACTTACACTTAACAATTTATGTTGTAAGCCACTAACTAAAAGAACATTATCAATTAAAAAACATCCATTCTTACCAATGGTTCCAATGTCAATTACCTTACCGTTGACATTTTTACCAAATGTGACATTTCCACCTTCTTTTTCTTTCAATGTCATGAATAGCTTTCTATTTCAAGTCATATGCTTGGAACATCCACTATCCATATGCCAATTACTTGATTTGGTGGTTGCCATATTCCCTTACACAATAATAGAAAGTTACCTTTTATTAGGTACCCAAGCATACTTGGGTCCTTGGGGGTTAGAAGATGAAGGGTCTTCTAATTTGAGGTGAGCCTTCCTAATATAGCAATGAATATTAATGTGTCCAAATCTCATGCAATAATGGCATTCGAGTTTAGACTTAGGAGTCTTTCTTCTTTGCATAAATTTAGTATGAGTAGGAGGCCTTCTCATACCTTGGTCATGTGAATGCATGCATTAACATGTATGATGAGTAGGAGTACAAAATTTTTTTATGAGAATGACCATGCTTTTTGTTGTACATATAGGCATGGTTAGCTCTTTTAGTCTTGGCTCTAAAGCTATGGAGAGCCTTCCTTTTGCCCTTAGGCTTAGGAGGCTTAGTGATAGAAGCACTTTTCTTCCTAATTAATTCAATGCTAGATGTTTGAGATTTTGAAGATCTAACAAATGTGGTATGAGATGATGAAAAGGCCCCATTGAAGCCTAGACCATGTCTAATTAGTGGAGGTTTTTGTGATACAATCAATGTATCCAAGGCTTATTTTCCTTTATGGAACTTGGAGATGGAGCTTCTAAGCTTAATGACTTCTCCTTTTAGAGTGTCATTCTGCTTTCTAAGTAAAGCCATAGAAGAAGATGAAAGAAAAAGACTATCCGCTAATTTTTTGAGCTCATCATTATATGCTCTCAATTCTCTTATAATGTCATTGAGGGATTTATAATCATCCTCTAGCTTTTGACATTTTCTTTTATAAGATTTTATTTATGACTTGTATTTGTCACATCTCGTGGTTAGAGCCTCTAGAAGCTCTGCATCTATCTCATCAAATTCAAAATCAAAATGAGAATGAGAAGAAGTACTTACCACATTAGTAGGGTCTTCTTGTGCCATGAAGCAAATATTGGCAACTTCTCATTCTTCCTCTTCTTCACTTGAGCTATCGTCCCAAGTGGCTAAAAAACTCTTCTTTTTCTCCTTGTCCCATCTCTTCTTCTTCTTTAATTTGGGACCTTATACTTAATGTTGCCTTGCTTGTCACATTCATAGCAAGTGACATCGTTGGATTTCTCTCTTGGACTAAGAGCTGTCTTCTTGAAGCCTTTTCTTTCTTTTCTTCTCTTGATCAACTCCTTTGTCCTCCTAGAGAGCATTGCTAGCTCTTATTCTTCCTTGTCACTTTCTTCATCACTTGATGTGATTTCTACCTCCTTTGTTGAAGACTTAAGAGCCAGAGTTCTTCTTTCCTTTTCTTATTTATCTCATTGGTCTCTTAGCTTCTTCATTTGTTCATCCTTTTGCAAGGCCAACTAATGAGTCAAGAGTTTGCTTATCAACACATTGGTTGAAACCTTCCCAATCTCTGGATTAGACTCTTATATGTTGCAGACTCTAGCACCAAATTTATCTAGAGAAAGAGTTTTGAGTATTTTTGTGTTTACCTCATAGTTGATGAGAGCTCTTCCAAATTTCTTCATGTTGATGACAATGGATAAGAACCTATTTGTCATTTTTGTGATGCTCTCATTGTCTTTCATCATGAAAAGTTCCTATTCAGTGACATACATCTCCAAACGGCTTGATTTGACTAGAATTATGCCTTCATGATAGTTCTCTAGAGTCTTCCAAAGGGCATGTGCAGTTTGACAATGTTGCACTTTTCAAATCTCTTCTCTAGAGAGAGAGAGCTTAGAAGAATGGTCATTGCTCTTTTGTTTTTGCCATTTGATCTCTGGTGAGCTTCAACCCATTCTTCTCTTGGGATAAGTTCTTCAATTCCATCCACTACTTTATAAGTTCTTCATTCTTTGACAACCACATCCCAAAGGTCCACCACATCTGTGTCAAGGTAGATTTCCATTTTATACTTCTAATGAGTATAGTTGGAACCATTAAAGTAAGGCTTAAGATGTGAATGGATTCCCTCTTATGCCATGATCTTTTACTCACTAATAACGGTTTGTTTGAGTGTTTTGGCTCTAATACCATTTGTTGGCCCTAGGCACCAAGAAGTGGGGGGAGGAGGGTTGAATTGGTGTAAAAATTAAAATAAGAAGATAGGGAAGAGAATAAGTAGAAAGTAGACACAAGATTTAAAGTGGTTCGGGTATAAATGACCCTACGTTCACTCCCCAATTCTCAGTAATTGGGTGTTCCACTATTTACCAATGGTATTTTCAAGCTCACACCAAACTTTTACATTTGTTTTTTGAAGGTTCACACAACGACCTTTACACTTGTGTTTTTATAGGCTCACACTACAACCTTTACAAATGGTGTTTACGCTCACACCAAATAATGTCTAAAAGAATAGAAAAGATTGAGTAGCAAAATTGCAAGAGTTTGGTTACAAAATTATTAATTCTCTTGCGTTTACATCTATTTGGTGAGGTATTTATAGCCTCTACCCACCAAAGAGACGTTGCAATAAAACTGGTATAAAATCTTCAAAGCATGCTAAACAAATTTTCGCATTAAATGTTTGACAGTCTTCATTCGCGATCACTACTACTTGTTAGCAGTCGCGAAATCCAAATTCCATATAGAAAATCCCATTTATATCTAACAGCTAGTCCACATGGCAGCTTTTCATTAGTTCACCAGGAAAATATAGTTGTTGCCTTTCACCTGCTCACAAAAGTAGCGATTGCGATTTTTTTTGTACAGGACGCGACTTAGGACGCGAATTCCTCTGTCAAAAATGCTCATCTTCTTCAAGATTTGTTGCTGCTACCCACAAGTTGTCATCGCGATTTTTGTCTCCCAACGGTTACTTGGGACACTTGTCAAGTTGTGGTTGTGGACTTGATTCCCTCTTGAGTTACTTCGAAATTCGCGGTCGCGACTGAGGCATGACTCATACTGCTAATTCTTGTGACTTTGTCTTTCCTTTCTTTGGAATGGTCACGGCAGAGAAGTGGCCGGTGAATACGTTTGTCCAATTTATCAACCTGCCTGTGTCTAGTTCGTGGTCGCAATATATCAAGTTGCGATCATGAATTAGGAGGCACTAGCTTCCTTTGGAGATTTTTAACTCCATCCAACTTCCATTGTAAAGACTAACTAAAAACTGCAAAATAACACTTAATTTGAAATATTAGAATTAATCAATCCCTTTTGTCAAGATCAAAAGAGGTCCAAGACTTAGGGTTAACCACCCTAGTCCAACATCTTCCATTAAATAAATTTGGTGCAAGAGTATGCAACATTCGAGAGTCTAATCCAGAGATTGGGAAAGTGCCAACCGATGTCCTCATTGGTAAGCTTCTAACTCATCAGATGGCTCTCAAGAAAGATGAAGAGATGAAAAAGCTAAGTGGACAAAGACACAAAGAGGAGAAGAAAGCTCTGGCCTTCAAAGCTCAAGAAGAGTATTCAAGCTCAAGTGAATCAAATGAAAGTGATAAACACAAAAAAAAGCTTGCCAAAATATCAAGAATGACCAATGATTTGATGAAAAGAAGAAGAGAAAGAAGAATTCAAAGAAAGTCATCTTTCTATCGACGCAAGGAAAATAAGAAGTCCTTTAAGACTACTTGGGATGATGATTCAAGTGATGAAGATGAAGATGGAGATGAAGTAGCAAACTTTTGCTTCATGGCTCAAGAGGACTTTTACAAAGAGGTAAGTACTTCTCCACATTCTTATGATGACTATGATGCATTTGATGATATAGATGATGAGCTTTTAGAAGCTCTCACTTTAAAATGTGACAAATATAAGTCACAAATGAAAACTTACAAGAAAAAAATATTCCAAGTTAGAGGATGAATTTAAATCCTTGAACAATCTTATAAGTGAATTGAGGACTTTTAATGAATAACTCAAAAAGTCTATAGAGAGTTTTTCTAAGTCTTCATCTTCTCTTAACTCTTTGAGAAATGAAAATGATTCTTTAAAGGATGAAGTTATAGAACTTAGAAATTCTATCTCTAAATTTCATGAAGGGAAGGAAGCTTTGGTTACACTTATTGTATCACAAAGACCTCCTTTAGTTAGACATGGTCTAGGCTTCAATGGATCCTCTACAACTACATCTTCACTCACTACATTCGTTAGAGCAACAACACCTCAAACTTCAAGTATTGAGGTCATAAGGAAGAAAGGTGCTCCTAGCACTAAGGATCATATGCCTAAGGGCAAAGGAAAGACCCCCCAAGGCTCCAGAGCCAAGGCTCAAAGAGCAAAATATGCTTACATTTATAACAAGAAGCATGCTCAAACTCACAATCATAGAAAATTTTCTTCTACTTCTCATCACTCATGTACTTGCATACACTCTTACCACCCAAGTATAAGAAGTCCCCCTACTCATACTATGGTTGTACACAGGAGAAAGACTCATAAGTCTAAGCTCTAATATAATTATTGCATGAGATATGGTCATATCAATGTATTTTGCCACATTAGGAAGATAGTTATCTCCAAAATTCGTTATTCTTTGTGTTCTTATTGTTTTTGCATCCATTTGGGTCCTATCTCTTTCATAGAACTCTAATTCTATTTGTTTTTGTTCTATCTTGTTCCAGTTTGTTTTCTTTATTTTTCTCCCATCAAATTAGTTTGTCTTATCGTATTTAATCATTCTTTTGTGATAGAATTCAATTATGATTTGTTTGCATCAAGAAAATCACAAAAAAAAAAACTCCTAAGTTGCAAATTAACACTCATCATTATTCAAAATGGTTGTTTTGTTTCATTGTGTTTTCAATTCTGATTTTCTTTGATTTCCATCATTAAATTAGTGTGTTTTACAATCCAAAAATGTTCTTGTATCATTAGAATTTAATTGGAAGATATTGTTTTTCAAAATTTCCTTAAAATAAGGAAAATTACAATTTAAGCCATTCTAGCACCAATTTGGTTCTCCGTGTCCAATTGAGTTACAATCTATTTTTTTTTCACTTTCAATCATTAAATTAGCTTGTTTCATTGTTTCATCTCAATTTTCATCAAGAAATTCCATCAAAATCACATACTTGTGCAAAATTTCCTTAAATTAAGGAACTTTGCAAATCTTTGATTTCTTTTTTTCTTCCATCCAGATTCAAATTTCTTCATCAATTCACCTTCTTGTATCCTTAATTTCAAAATTGAAGTGTTTGATTCAAGAAATTCTCTAAAATTTGAAAGTTGCCAAAATTTCCTTAAATTAAGAAAACTTGATTTTTGGCTTGTTTCTTCCAATTTCTTCATTGTTTCTGATTCCAATTCATTTATTGTTGTGTATAATCACTTTGTTCGTGTTTCTTGAGTGTCTAGGGCTGAACCACATTATTCCAATTCAAGGGAAACGTGAAATTATGAATTTGCCCCTAATCTTACCCCAATTGGCTTCTACTTGATTTTGCATGGTTTTTGAGTTATTCTTCATAATTCTTTCAATTTCAGACTGTTTTAGCTTCCAAGGTAAAAAAAGAAAAGAAAAGAAAAAGTCAAAAAAAGAACGAAAAGAAAAGAAAGGAAAAATGGAAGCTAGAAATTGCATAAAAGCTTGTTTTGCACCAAAGAAATCGATTTCAATTCTTTGATTTGCATTCAGCCTAGGCTTGATTTTCCATCAATTTTGAGTTCAAAACACCATCTTGTAACTTCTAAACTTTTGTATCTTTAAATTGCAATTAGTTCTTTAGAAATTTATTTTTACAACCAATTGTGTTATTTTCAAATCCTTTATTTTCTAAGTGTTTTAAGATTAGTTTTTACTTGTTTGTATATGATTTAAGCTTAATTTGACGTAAAGTAACTTAGTCCTCAAAGAACTCAAAGAAAAGAAACTTGAGAGGTAAAAAGCAAGAGTGTGTGAGCTTATAAAAAGGTAAAAGCCTTATTGTGTCAAACACGAGAGAAGTGTCATCTTTTTTAATGTAAACACGTAAGGGAGTGTTATGAGGATTCTATTTGTTTTCTTGCTTCTTCTTATACAATGGCAGGTTTTGAAGAGATAAAAATGGATGAATTTACATGCTCCATGAAAGGCATGTTAGATCAAATGAAACAATTGGCAGATAATCTTTCAAATTTGAACCATAAGATGAGCCGAGCTTGTAATAACAACTTCAAGCCAAAAATAACAAAATTCTATAGAAAAGGTGGTCCCGAAGAGTACCTAGCATTGGAAAAGAAGGTGGAGCTTGAGTTTGAATGTATAACTATTCCAAAGAAACTAAGGTAATAACTGTTGTTGATGGTTTTGAAGGTAAAACATTGAAGTGGTGGGATCAAGTACAATCAAATAAAATGTATTATGGAGAAGACCCTATTTCCACTTGGAAAGAAGTAAAGCTAGTCATGGGAAATCAATTTGGAATAAAAAGAGACTTGTTCAATTCTAAAGGTAATAAGGAATGCTATTAAAAAGAAGAGGTAGGCATGAGGCAAGCCAAGAAAAAACATCAAAAGGTTAACATTAATGATGAGATTTTTATTTCTAAAGGTACGATGGACATTCAAACATCTTCTTTACATGATGATACAAGTATTAAAAGCCAAGATTTTGAACATGATTATACAAATAAAGAGCTTATGATTATATTAAAGAATGGTGACAGTACTGGTTTACATAATGATAAGACATCACCATTAGGAGTTTTTTCCAATGTTCAAATTGCAAATCTCATAATGATGATGTACTTGTTGATGAGCTAAAAGAAAAAGGAAATAAAAAGACAGAGAGATAGTGTGTATGAGAGTGAAAAAGAAAAATTATTGCGCAGCGAAAAAAGAGTTATGTGAAAACAATAAAGAGGTGTGAACTTAGAGTGGTAAAAGGAAAGGTTAGAGTGGATGCTCCAAACCTAAGTGATGTACATGCAAAAGAAGAGTGTGTGCAAAAGAAAACTCTAATGTTAAAAGAGACTGATAAGAACTATTCTTTCAAGGCCACAACCATGTTTTTGTTCAAAGGGATGTATTATGCAACTAACAAACTTTATAATCTTTTGTATAGTGTTTTTATGTCTCTTTTGCAAGGTTATGAAGAATGATTTTCAATGGGGGAGCCTATCAAAAAAGCCAACTTAACTATTAATATTGATAATGGTGTTATAATGAAGAGTGAGGTTGCAAATTTGTGTACAAACGAGTTTTCAAATTCTTATTTAGATGATTGTGTTTGTTTTATGTGTTCTAGGCATAGTTCTTTTTATTTTATATATTGTTTTTGCATTTCTAATTTGTTTTCTTCTTTAAATACTTGCTTTTGCATTTTAAAGGATTCTTTTTTATTCTAAACATTTTTCTCCTTCTCTTAGCATTTCTTCTTCTTCTTCAAATTGTTTTTCATATTTTTTTTTTCTTGTTTTCAACATGATAGTTCTTCTTGTTCATGTTTTAATTCTTTTAATCATTTCACTTTTAGTGATAAACATTTTTCTTCATAATTTTGTATTTCAAAGAACTAATTTTTTAAACATTTGTTTTCTTTTAAATTTTATTTTAGCTTATCTTCTTTTAATTTTAGGAGTTTGACTTCTTGTAATTCTTGTTTTTGCAAGTCTTCTTTTCATTATAGAAGTGTGTTCTTTTTAAAAGACCTTAGTTCTTTTTTTTCAAAATTCTATCTTTCTAAAAGACCTTAGTTCTTATTTTTCAAAATATCTTTCTAAATGTTCTTCTAATAGTTTTAATGTTTATAAACAATTGTTTTATTCTTCTTTCTATTTCAGGTGTTGGTTAGGAAGAAATTTTTCTTTTGATTTAAAAAATTCTTATGTTTCATGTTTTTATTTGATTTTTAAATCTTGTTTTGATAAATTTAGATCTTCTAGTGATTTCATTTTAAAGAAAATTAGTATTTCTCCATACTGGATGGAAAACATGCACTAGGGTTTCTTTTAGACATTTGATTTTGATTCAAACTCTTTTTGCTAGATTTTTCCTGGATTTTGTATATATTAACCCTATTGTAGGTGGTTTCATGCGTGTTATATTCGATCTGAGTGAAAAGACTTACAATTTGTGTGGTAAGTTTAATTAGGATTCTTTTTGTTAGTTCTTATATTTGGTTTTCACTTTCTTATAGGTTTAGATTCGAGGATGAATTATCTTGAGGAAGAAATGAATGATGCAAATAGCAAAGACAAGTTAGCAAAGGATCCACTTCAACTTTAAGGCCCAATCACAAGGCATGTAAAAAGAAGTCTAAGGCATGTAAAAGGAAGCTCAAGTCATGTAAACAAGAAAATAAGGACCAAAGATAAAGATTTTTGTAAGATTCCTTTAGTTGGCAATGTTCCTAATGCAATTAGGATTTCTTCATTCAACTGAATCCTTATCTTTTTCTATTTGGTAAGAGTTGTTCTTTAGTTAGGAAAGTATCTTAATCTAATCTTGTTAACCAATCATAATGTTTCTTTAGTTTTCCTATTTAGTTTATGATTGTCTTTTCCTTGTTACATTAGGAAATATTGAATTATGATAAGGAATATAAACTAAATCCAAATTGGTTTTGGATTAAGAATTGTAAGGCTATAAATAGCCCTCAATTTTGCCAACATGACATTTATTCAATCAATATTATTATTGTTGGCAATTTTGCTTGTGAGATTAAATTCTTTTCTTAAGTTCTTGAGTGGACTTGGTGAGATTGTTGAGTGAAGACTTAATAATTTCACAAACTTATTAATTCTGATCTTAAATTTGCTTGGTTGATTTAGGGTTTGAGTTAACACAACTTTGAATTTTTATAACTTAGGTTGCTAGAAACAAGTTTTCTAGAGGTCTAGTTAAGATTTAAAGATCAAAACTCCAATACTTGGTTTGATAGATTTTGGGCAACTATTCTTTAGAATACGAGTAAGGTTCAATCAAATCTTGTTCGTATCATCACTTCACTACATCTCGTGTCATTGAGATTTTTGAATGATGGTTTGACTAGACTTCTTTTCTTACCCTACCCACTTCTTTGACATTTGGTTTTAAAGAGGGGTTTTATGACAATATAAAGGAGCTTTATATTTATTCTATTAAGCTCAAGACATTGACTACAAGTATCTTGAGTTAATGATGCTATCAATAATGGTTTACCTCCGAACTATATTTAAAATTTTTGCTCCAAACCCCTTTTTTATTCAACTACTTGGGTCATGTGGCTAGTGACTATATTTTGCAAGATCCATTCTGTATAACGTATATGTACATTTGGTGACAGGTTTTGAGCAAAGTTCATTGAAGGAATTAGTTATCTAATGTGTAACTTCATTGGATGATTTTATAATGTAAAGTTATTAAACTATCTGCTATTCCCTTGGACATTTTTCTTTTAACCTTATATATCATGCGTTAGTTAAAGTTTTTTCATTAATTTGTTATTTTGCTTCTAGCTTTTATTCTTTGTACTTAATGAACTAGTATATTTCCCTACTCCATTTGGCAATCTAAAGCTCCTCAAACTGTATGGTTGCAATGATAAATGTCATCTACAAGTGGTCATCCATTTACTCAAGAATTCAAGGCCCTTCAAATTGATTTTTATGATAAAATTCCTACTTTGCATGCTTTTCTGGAACATCACGAGAACAATTTGATGTGATTGAGTGTGACATTGATTTGGTCTTTTTTTTTTTCCTTTGAATTTCTAGTACAGTCTAAAACAGTTAAAAAGTTGCACTACTCAAGTATTCTTAAGTCCTCGACTTAACTACCTTTTAATACTGCCACTACTTTACGACATAATTTCAACTCTTACTATGAAACTACTTATTTTCTTCGTACTATGGCTAAATGATGTCTTAACCAAATAGGCTTTGTTCATCATTGTTTGAGAGTCAGCATATGTGACATCCCATTTATTAATCATTTAAATTTCTTTCTAAGTCTATCCATTGTCATTTAAAAGAGCGGATTATTTTTTTTTTGTTCACTATGTCTCTTATTCACCACTTCATAATTATTTACAACAAAACATACATGAATAATCAAACTAAAATACTACTGACTGCACACTGGTCCAACCTCTATTACATTGCTAGACAGCTACTTCAAAAAATATACTGGATGCAATCTTTAATCTACTCTTCCTGAAATAAGATTTTAGACAAAAGAATGAGTTTGCATACTCAGTAAGCAAATGCATAACAATACTTCAATCTCAAATAACATAACAATATTGAAACATAAATAACTCATCATCAT
>CATIWR010666165.1:0-24491 GCA_949677035.1 Omphalea diandra | reverse complement strand
TATATATATAAAATACTTAATATTGTTTGTTTGATTTTTTTTAAGTGGTGTCATGTGGTTAGATATCTTCATAGGGGTCACAATGGGTTAGTGAATTTAACAAAAATTTCTTAAAATTGTGTTATATAAAATTGAAAGTATAAATTAATAGAGAATCTTTTATTACAACTAGTTTTATTTATAATTGCAAATTTAAGAATTTTATTTTATTATTTTTATTTACTTAATAATAACTTTAATAAAATAATAATTGATTATTCAATTAATGAACTAATTATTTAATAAATAAATATTAAATTTATTTAAAAATTATTACCATTCCGTGCATCTGTGAGTTTAGGAATAGTTAGTTAGTATAAACTGACAATAGAAATTATTTTAGTATATAATTTTAGGATTGAAATTAGAAATTTTTATTGTTTTATGAACATTTTTTATTTTGAAATAAGTTATTTATATCTTTTTATCACTTTCACAAAAAATTATTGAGAAAGGATCTCAATTACAGTTTTAGTAGGTTTGCGAAGGCAATGGAATGACTCATGTGTTGGTATGTGCGAGAACACAAAGTGACGGGTTATTTTATCATCAACCTCTATCCATATTACAATAAGAATCAAGAGATCATCACACGTGTAAAAAAAAAGAACTAGACTCCTTTTTTTGGCATATACTTTTTTGAATAATTATATAGGTTCATTTTTTGTAAGTTGTAAATTTATTTTTATATAAATTATTTTTTAAAATTGTAGATTCATTTGGTCTAAACTGTAAGTTCATTTTTTGTAAATTAAAGATTTATTTGGTATAAACTGTAAGTTTATTTTTTATAAACTGTAGGTTTTTTTTTTTTTGCAAATTGTATATTCATTTTGGTATAAATTGTAGATTAATTATCAGTAAATTATAGATTTATTTATTGTAAATTGTAGGTTCATTTTTTAAAATTGTATATTCATTTTATGTAAATTGTATGTTTATTTGATATAAACAATAAATTTATTATCAATAAATCGTAGGTTTCTTTTTTTATAAATTTTAGGTTCATTTGATATAAATTGTAAAATCATTATCAATAAATCGTATGTTCATTTTTTGTAAACTTTAAGTTCATTTTTTATAGTTAAATATTTTGATATTATCAATTTATTTTGTAATATTTAAATTGATAAACCTATAGTTTATACTTTTGTTTTTTGTGAAAAGAATAAGTCTATTTTTTAAAACATGTGAAATAATAATAATAATAATAATAATAATAATAATAATAATTATTATTATTATTATTATTATTAGTATGTCAATATAACTGAAAATAAAAAAAGATGTATAAAAGTATAAATATGTATATTTAAAGTAAAAAAAGAAAGTTTGTTAAAAAAAAAACAGTAATATTTCAAGTAAAAAAAAGTTTGTTAAAAAAAAGAAACAAATCAATAATTCTTGAAGAGATTTCGTATTTATCGTCACACGTGTCTTGAATCTCTAGGTAATAAAATATTATGGACATGGGTCCATGATATAATTTGTTAAGAGTGACTAGTTAGTAGTGCATGATCACGACAATAGTTATGTGTATGGGTTGTTATATGGCTCATGCATCGAGTCATGCAGATCGTTCAAGACAGATTATCAAACACAATTAGAGATTTTCTTTCAAACATCGAGGAAATCTTTTTGGAGGGGATTATTATGGACAAACAAAAGAGCAATTTTGGATAGACAATTTCGGATCTAGATATACTCGAATTAGTGAGAGGAATGTGGAGAGATTGAGAGAGTTTTTTTTATGATTCATTATTTAGGACAAAATTATTCTTTTTGGGATTCTTCTTCTGATTCAATGAGTTTTTTTAATTTTATTTATTTTTTCTTAAAATAAACTAATTTTTCTATTTTAAGAATTGAGGCGAAAATCCAATATTTTCTTATGATTATATATAAGGAGATTTTATTTCAACGGTGTTGTTTTTTTGATTTATTGTGTTTGAGTTTAAATTACTTGGATTTATAATGGTCATATATATTTAAGAGTTGATACCTCAGATAATGAAACAAAAGTGAAAGTTTATAAGGGTGAGCAAAAACTGGACCAAATCAAAAAAACCAACTCTTCAGTTTGATTTGATATTTTGATAAAATCAGTTCAATTCGGTTTTAATTTTTAAAAAATTTTAGTTTTCAATTTTTTATTTTATTTTTTAGTAAAAAACCTTAAAAACTAAATAAACTAAAATTATCAATAAATCAAACTAATTTGTATCGAATTAGATTTAAAATATATGTAATTTAATAAAATTGAACCGAGCTTAACCAAACTTTTATAAGTTCGGTTCAATTCAATTTATAGATATATAAATTTTGGTTTAATTGGTTCGATTAATTCAAATTTTTCAAAAATTTTAGTTCAATTTTAAAAATATAGAATTTGATTTATTTGATATTAGTAAAAAACTGAAGTAAATTAACCGAATCGATCGTTTGTTCACCCCTAGAAGTCTTCTAGGGTTAGTCATAATACATTGAACTATAAAATTAATATCACGAGAGTAGGATTAGCCACTAGAGTTGTTCAAAGGATATTCATAGAATCTAATGTATTATTATTGAGTTTTTTGATCTCTTGAGTATACAAAATCTTAGTAATAGTAATAGTAGATCTAATTTTGCTTGAGAGTGATTATTTGGTAATCTAGGAAATCTATTTTCAAGGATAATTTATTCACTTGAAAAATAAAATTCTTTCTATAATTGTAAAAGTGTTATGGTATAGCTTGAATTCTCTATAAATTATTTTACATAAGAATTTTCCTCATTTAAACTTTATTTTAATTTATTTTAGAATTTTAGAATTTTTATTTTTTATTATTCAGTTGTTAAATAATAACAAATTTTAATTTTTTATATTTGTGAAAATTAATTTTCATATGAATAATCTCTATTATTTAATATATTAATTGACACGATTTGTACACTCATACGAGTTTTACCAATTGACGGCACCATAACATCCCGTTTTCGAAATTTTGATTCTTCTGGGAGGCAGCCACATAACATAATTCACCAGAAGGACAGAAACCGAGCACTAGTAGTTCAAGGGCGGACGACATGCAGTTGCTCACTTAAACGACTGCCCAAAACATAGTCTCTTTAAACTTTCCAGCTTCAGGCCCGATAAAATGCTTTGGGTCCAATTCGCTTCAACAACTTTTTCAAAGGACATCAACCGACCAGCCCCCATTTAATACATTAATTACGCCCTTTTCATTATTGTAACCTCCGGTCAGTGTCAGTTGAAGTGTGGAAGACCGAAAGGACCAAAAGTACGCTTTTCTTCTTTTATACAATCACCTGTTTCTGATTCTCTTATTAGTCAAGTTCCCAAAGGGGCTCTTTTATTGTCTTCTTTGTTTACTTTTCTGAGGCACAAACTTCTCCAATTTATCACATAAATATATCTGTTTCTTTCTTTAATCTGTGGTTTTAGCTTTGTGTATAAAGCATGCTTGCCTTTTCAATTTAATTGCTTTCTGCTTTCTAATGACTAAGATTTGTTCTTTTTTCAATTGTTATTTTGTGGGTATGACTCAAAAGAATGTGAACTGAAATAAAGTTTATTTCTTTTTCGTTTTTTTGGTGGTATACGATAATGTAGGATGGGACGGCAGAAGAGAGTTTCTAGTGGTTCGGGTCGGGTTGTTAGTGATCATGATAAAGCAGATGATCTAGCGTATGATGTGAGATTGGACAGGCGGATGAGGAGAGGAAACATTGCCCATTGTGATTTCAATATCGATTATAGCTTTAGCAAAGGTATATTTGGTAAGGTTCCTAGTAAAGTTACTCAAACTGAGTTTGTAAATATTGTTAGTTCTGATGATGAACGATCAATGGTTGATGATGAATACAAGAAGTTTTTTTATGGTTTTGTGTCAGAACAAGCTGATGACGTTAGAGATTGTGATAATGTTGACAGTGGTGGTGGAGATATGGTGGTTAGGAAGAGGTCTGCGAATGTTGATGCTGCGTGTGATGGTGCTAGTGATGGTGGAGATGCTACGTCTAAGAAAGTTATGGGATGTAATAATATCGAGAATGATGATGATAATGAAGGAGAGTACGAGGATGATGACTATATGGCTTATTTCCTAGAGTTGGAGTCATCTGTTGACAGTAATGTTCGTAGAGATTGTTTGGCGAACGACGGTGTTAATAATCAAGCTGTTAATGAACCTGTGGAGAATGGTACTGGTGGAGAGGGATTGTTAGTGGAGGATAATGCATGTGGCAGTTGCTATGGTTCTGCTGGTGGTGGGTCTGTAGAGACTAGGTCTGCAGATGACAATGATGATTTGGTTGTTGATTCTCAGTATAAGGTGTTCCTAGACAGTATTAGAGCAGATGGGAAATCATTTGTGCTTTACAAATATGAAGCAGACGTGGGCCACAGAGCAACTGTAGAGTATAAAATCCCAATACAACGAAGCATAGGCAAAAAGCTGCAGGTATACAAAAGCATGAACGCAAATGTGAAACGAAATGCGATTATGTGGATGAAGTCTACAAAAAGTTTCTGGATTCTCTGAAGAGGGAGGTGAAGTATATGGTGTATATGCCTGAACTGAAGGAGGTGCAAGGGTTATATGGAGGGGATGAGGAGAGTTCTTCCGATACAGAAGTAATTGTAATGGACATTGATCCGTTTGCTGATGGAAATCATAATCCTTTTGTTACTCCAAAAACAACTTAATGTAATAGCATTTATCTTTTCCTACTTAAATCATATCCTTTCCTACTTATGCATATATGTGTATACAAATAGATAGATAGATAGTTGAAATCTGTGCAACTTGTTTATGTAGCAAATCAAGGATGAAGATGAATGGGTGGGCAATAAGAGTTCCTGTCCAAATGATTGTTCTTGGTTTAGAGAGGGTGTTACAGAAATTCTCAAAAACCCTAATGATGAAAAGGAGAATGACAAACTTTACAGAGAAGCATCTTGCCGGAAGCCAGTGAAATATGAAAGAGATGTGCGTAATGGAAGAATTAGAGTATATTCAGCAGGAATAACTGGAAACTCATATCTTGATGTACACAAGGGTAATGTTATTATCAGCCTTTTTTTTCAAAATTTTTATTTTTTTTTCCGTGATAATTCGTGTCTTTGTACCTTTTAAGGGCACAATTAATCACACATGCACAAGCATTGTTTAACCAGTCACGGCATAAACCTCAATTGTAACTAATGTCAATGATATTTGTCAATGATATCTTATAGAATATTTATCTCCTATAATTAAGGGATAATGTCAACTATAAATATATTATTTTTCTGCTATAATTAAGGACTGTAATTAGGGCATAATAGTAACAATTAAATGATATTATTGTTGTTGTAAATATGAAAGAATTAGTCTTATAATTGTGGGATTTGGTTGACTTTTGAGGGATAATTTTGCTGAATTAGTATTGTAACTAAGAGATTTGATTGAGAGAAATTAATGTTGTAATTATGAGATTTGATTAAGTCCTATATATAGTAGGAATAGCTCATAGTTTTGGGCATCTAATTATTCACTCAAAATCTGTGTTTATGTCTTTTTTTGTTAATTAATGTCTCAGTTGTATATCCTTGGTCGTTGGCAGAAGCGTGTGAATATTTCCTAGTTTCTAGCAGTTTCTAGTGCTGGATAATTCTTGAAACTCAAAAGTTCTTTATGCAGCATTTGACAACATTTTGTATAGACCTATAGTTGTATAATATTCTTTTAGTATGTCAAAAGGCCAGTTCTTGGTTTTGGTGATGGTAATGCAATAAATGATCACCAACACTGTGAAACTATTAAGAACAATAATTATCTTGACCTTTCTTCTCTCACAACTATGATTGCACTTTCTTGTTTTATGATCATAATTATGTTTGTTTGCTGAAATTTTCGTTTCACAAGAAAAGTGGAATTTACAATTTTTTAGAAGGAAAATTAAGCTCTCATAGCTTTCCACTGTTTCTTTTTCTTATATTTCCCTTGTATTCTTGGTTGCTGCCGTTGTTGCCAACCTTGTTGCTAACAGCGCAAAGCATTCAGAAGGTCTGGGGAGAGAACAGAGAGATTGAAGAAAATGAAAACGGGGATTAAAAAAAAACAAATTGAATAGGAAGGGAACTTATTTGGTTAACGCCATTGCATGGATATTGCTCTTCTGTGTCTCTCAGTATTTAAGTATAGTAGAAGCATGGCTGTTGCTGATGTCACATTGGTAGATTATTTATGCTTTTATTATTTTTTAGGACGATATTGGCACTCCACAAATATGTGCTGATACTCCTGTTTTATTATATTATGAGGAGTGTTAGGACACTTTTGGAGACTATCAATATCACCACCCTTTTTTTATTTTGCAAGGATGTTATTTTGTATGGGATTGATAAACTTCTTGTGCTTTCTGTTGTGGTCACATGTTTTGATGTTTATACACTACTAATTTATTATTTAAGTTGTCGTTGTAGATCTGGAAAAAAGTATCAGGGCAGCTAGATCCAATCAGCCTAAAATTTTAAATCTCTTGCGTGGATTTTTCTATTGGCTGCAGGTGAGTATTTTGTTTCACTTGTTCATGTTGATTTCACAAGGACTGGGCCATTTTGCTCATAGTTTTACTTATTGGATGACTGAAACCTAACCATATGCAAGTAATGCACTCCACTCATTCACTGTAAAGAGGCAGTGTTTGATTTCACATTTATGTCAAGGTAAATAGCAAGTCTTGGTCCTATATAGGACATTGAATATGCTTCCATTGTCCATTTTCTTGCTTATATTTGTGGTACTGAATGTGTTTGATTTGATGCATTTTCGAATCCATGTTTGGGTACAGATGGTGACAGTTGTCTCTGCATACATTTTGGACTGCTGTTTTGCTGACATAAAAAGTACACTTCTTGATCCTTATGATTGATGTTTACTTTATTCAGAATGTGCCACATGATACAATGTTTAAGCCTTGGACAGATCCATCATGCTTCGAAGTGCTGCCACTTGGAAATCATCTCTGATTCACACAGCATCTGAAGATCAAAATAAAATCTTGTTTGTGAAAAAATACTTGCAAAAACAAGATTGGGCATTCTCTTCTTTTGCTGACGTTATGCATGATGCAACTTTTTGAAGGTTATGGGGAGACAGGCTATTTACAGCAACTGTGTTTAACCAGATTATCACAACCCAATATGTAAATATATTTTGTCTAGCCGCTTTGTTTGGATCCTATTCACTGTGCATCTTGAAGCTGGTCATCATTATTGAATAGAATGCGTGGCTTCCCCATACTGAAGTTCAGCACCTTTGCATCCATGTTGTATTTGATTTCTCCAGCATATAATAACTTTCTGATGTAGTGCTCTATGTCTGAACCAATCAGTCGAAGCGTGTATTCAGTCAATGGGGCACCCTGGTTTCAGATGCAGTGTTAGTATCCAATTAGGTAACAGGATCAGGCAAAACGTATATATAGGGTAACAATGAATAGTTCTTTGTCTCTTTCTATCTGTACAACTATCCATTGCTACCTTAGTATCCCTTTGTACTAAGTTGCAGCTGGACAAACTATATTAGTATCTCTTTGTACTAAGTTAGCCAGACAAACTACATGAAATCCCTAACCAAATTTTAGTTTGGTTTCAAGTAGCATGGACTCGTACGGTCTTCATCTTGTTTGTCAAGTCCAAACTATTTGGAGTGCAAGTCCATGATGATGAGCTGGAGTTCTAATGGAACAGGTCTCTTTGTACACTGCAAGCCGTGGACAATTCCTAGGTTCGAACCCAGGCCAGATCCAAGGCTAGGGAATAAGGGATTATCCTGTTTTCCCCTCTTGCCAAAGATGACCCTTTCGAATTTCTGGCTCTTTCCTAGATTGTAATAGCTGTCCCAAATAGATGCCAAAGTGAAGATTTTATACCGTGTTCTCGTAGAGCTAAAATCTCGGCCCTAGCTAGTAATAGAAAGGCATCAAATGTTAGAGAAACTTACCTCGTAGTGATCCACAAGTTCCTGGAAGTAAGAGTAGACCTTATAGCAAGTGTCATCTGTCCACACGAATTCATTTGTTGGGTCAAGGAGAAGGGTGAGCTTATCCATTTGAGTTTGATCAAATTCCCAGGTTTCAGGGTCAATGTAGGCGGCATAGATCCTCACATGCCGCGTGACACTGCTGAGCCATTGTCCTCCATATTCTCTGCTCATGTTCTTGCTCTTCACATTCACTTGTGGTTCCACTGGCCTTGGCTGTGTGGGTTGCTTCACCTCCTGTTTTGCCTCTTTCTCATCTTCTACATTCACTTCTTGCGTTCCTTGGACTTGAGCTTGCTGTTGAGCCGAAATAGAGAGCACTCTTTTCCTTCTTATTTCTCTGTTGCCTCCAGGCCAGCCCAACATGGAGAACTTAGTACAAGCCATGTAAGAGGATGTGGCTGCCATTGCTGACAGTATTGGTATTATTATTGATAACCCAAATTCCTGTGATCAGAATTATTGCAACTTTAATATATTGTTTTTCTGGAAATTTGGTTTTGAGTTTGTAGGAAATTGTAAGAATTAGGCCAATGGTTTTAGAACCATCTATTTTGTGGATAAGATAAAGAAACTTGGTTTGGAGCAGAGCAGGTAAGGAATTTTGTGTGGCCAAGAAGAAAGCATATAATTGGTGGCCGCCAGTTTCAGATTAAAACATTTCTGTGGATTTATCTTTCAGATTCATCCACGACCTCATTGCAAGCATACTATAGTGGGTTATCACGGTAAAATGAGACTGAGCACCTTAAGAAACATTGCCAATTGATATGAGAATTTGGCTGACTTAAATAGTGAATCACAACCGTGAATTTACAGTAGCAATATTGTATTGATATACTGGTAAACTACAGCATAACTTCAGTGAAATAATATTTGAATAATTAATAATTTTTTAAATAATATTTTTAATTGATTCCGATTTAGAGTTAATATGTTAAATTAATAATTCATTAAATTTATAAGAAGATATATTATAAAAAAAATCTTTAAAGGTCTATGTAATATACATTAATAAATTTTCAATATATTAATACTAAAATAATTACTATATTTTCATCAAATATGAGTGAAGTGTTGTTTTTTCTTAACATAAGCATCGTGTTTTTTGTATAATATGATCACATTTTCAATTTTTTTAGTAATATAATGAGATGATCTAGTGTATTATTCACACAGTGAAAGAAAATAATATTCAATATTGTTATTGCTTTAAGTGCTTTTTTCTTGAAACGAGCTATAAAATAAAATTATCATCCTCAATTTTATCATTTTATATATGAAAATTAATTATTTTTATAAATTTATAAATTATTAATTTATTACTACCTCGCTTAGTTAATAATTTTTCTTGGTTCAAGACTATTAATTTATAGATGTTATACTGTATTACTAGTTGAATACTTGCATGCTTTGCATACATTAATACCAGTAATCATTCCCAACCTTTCGAACGTGTACCTATTTTTATTACTTGGCAATTGAATGTAATGGCTTAGCTTTAAATTTCTTTCATTGAACACTTTCATTTATAAATTAATTTTGGTTGTCATTATGACTTGTCATTCATTAACTTTGCTTAATAAGGTATTAAATAAATAAATAGCACTTGCAGGCATAATCTGATATTAAAGTACACCATGTGATAAGTAGGAGTATTGAGTTTAAGCCTCGTCATCCACCATTATGGTGGAAGCCATATTGAAAGGAGAAATTTATTTTTCACTGTGTAGTTCATTGTGTTATTTCAGCCCATTTAATCTCATGGATAAAATAAATAAATAAATAAATAAATAGAAGTCTGTCATCCAAATTAGAACTATACTATTATGAGGTACATATAAAGTCTCCATGCTATTTTATAGGTAATAGCCAATAAATAATATAAATGGAGATACATGTCAGTCGTCTGTTTTAAAAAAATTGTTTACTATTATTTTTTTTAGATGTTCCAAAATACATGTCTAGTTTTATTAATTATAATCAAAATTTTCTAATTTAATTTTATTAATTATTAAACTAATTAATTATATTTATTTTATCTTTAAATAAAATTAGTGTATAAATAGAAAACATGTTATAAATTGTGCGTTATCAAAACATTAAATGTAATTTTCTTAAACAATATAAAAAATTATAAGTGACAACTTTTTTGGAACAGAAGAAGTAGATATTAAGAGAAAAATTATCTTTAATTTCAAATGAAGTGAAATTTATTCATAAATGGTGTCATCCTTTATACATTTTCCATAAATAATAAATAATGGATTGAAAAAATATGCCTAAGATAAAATTAAAAGTAGCAAAGAAATAAATAAATTTCTATTTTCTATGGTTAGGAAGGTATAGTATCTTTTAAATTTTAATTAAATTACTTGATGAAAAATATATATGAGAGAAGGATATTTTAGTCATTACAATAAAAGAGTAATAAAATTTTCCTTAAGAATTTTTTGTCATTAAAAGAGAATTCCACATCATTTTGATTGTTGGGGCATTTTAGTAATACACCATAGAGGGAATGAACGCCATTTGAAATTTATTTGACTTTTTTTTGTCGTAAAGGCAGTGGATTGAGAAAGATATACACAGGATAAAAACAGGTACTTAAAAATCATAAATAAAATTTATTTTCGGAGGTTGGGATGGTGTACAAATCTTTTAAATTTAATTAAATTAAAAAAGAGAAATTTTAGGATAAATATAAAGTTTGTTTGGGATACTGATGATATAGTTGACAGTTTATTATGATTTAATATTAAGTATTTGATAAATCATATTTAGTAGTTGCTGTTAATTTATAAAATAATTAATAAGATATATTATTAATATTTTATATATTGAATTAAATAAATTAAAATTAAAATATAATAAGATAATATATTTTTCACATATGCTTGTAAAATATAATTTCAATACTTATGCTATAATTATTAATTTGTATTTATAAAATCTTAATAATTATTTTTTATTAATATTAATCAATATATGTCTATTTTTAGTAATTAAAATATTCTATATATCATTTTTTAATAAAACTTATATATAATAATAATTTAAAATAAGTTATTTTTTATATAAATAATTAAAATATTCTAATTCATAATTAATAGTTAAATAATAAAATTTTAAGAATAATAAGAAAGTTAAAACAATAGAGTTCACAAAAAACTTCATACAAAAACTAATAAAATTAGTAATTAATTTAAGTTTATCATGTATATTTTGTATGAAAAACTTTAATGAAAAACTTTTACCCGCTACTTTCATCAGTTGTATCGAACACTCTCTTGATCCAACACATTATCCATGGATTATCTAATAAAAAGGTATTCAAATAGAAAGTGATTAAAAAAATTAATAATTAAACAGATATTTATCATGAATTTAAAAAATATACATTTAAAAGAATAGCTTTAACTCAAATGCGTTCGAACCATTTCAATTTTATTTTTGAATGCTTCAAATGTTCATATATACCAGACAAAAATACAACTATTTTCCTATAAAAGACTAGAATTTTTTTTTTTTTTAAAAAGAAATCCTATTCCTATCAGAAAAATATCGATCCTATGCACAAGCACGAGGTATACCAAGTGATTCTAGTGACAACGTGCCATTTGCAATGGCAGACGCCAGAAAGAAAAATACTCTACCCTCAAAATAAGACCCAAAAAAAAAAAACAGAAAGAAAGAAAAAAGCTCAATAAGCATAAACTCAACCTCTGCATGACACAAGCTTCTATGCTTATCACTTAGGTATGCCATTGATGTCATCAGGTATTCATTATGCGAATTGGTTCGATAAGCTCATCAAAATCAACTAATTCTAAATCCATGGGATCACTATCACTTAAAGATGTTGGCTCGTGTGCTCTATTGCTATTTTCCCCGGCTTTGTCAAGGCTGATATAATCAGCAATGCTTCCTTCAGATAAAGTGTTATCATCATCTTGCACTAAGTGCTTTCCAGACACTGGATTTCCCGGCTCAGAAATATTTATACCCATTGAACCAAAGTATCGCCCTAGGGCATTCTTCTTCTCTCTTGATTGCTTGCTTTTCTTTCCCTTGCTTCTCTTTTTTGGGTGGTGAAGCTTGCATTTGGATCCTTGAGGACAGGATCCAGTTGCTCCATAAATGGGGCAGACATAGCTGTGCTTCTTCCGACACTGTATAGGATGGTTATTGAATTTTACGCAGCCATGAGGTTTTGTGAGGTTGTGTACATGGAAGAGAGAGAGAGAGAGAGAGAGAGAGAGCATTAAACATAAATAAAGAACATGAAAAATAAGCAAGTGTAGAACATAATGCAATATTCAACATTCTGAAGCAATCCATTAGATCGTAGCTAAGAACTGCTTGGGGGTAGTGGAAACGTACAAGGGTGCATTAAGCAAACTAATTGAAATGGGGTGGGCTGTTCCAGCATAATAATAAGCAAGAATAGAACTGAAACTGGGAAAAAGAATGTTTGACAGCCACAGAAATTGCAACCACCTAAAAATTGTATTTTTGGATCAGTAAACCCCCCCAAGATAATGCACAAACTTAAATAAAAGTATATAACGCTGTTAAAGAGGTGAGTGCATATGACGTTCTAATACGCATGATTAAGAAGGCAGTAAAAGTTTTCTTCAAAATGGAGCTCTTTCCATTATATGGGTGACAAGAGGAGAAAGCAAAACCAATGCGGTCAAATGCACTGGCTCAAATTTTGTACAATTGCATAGTTAAAGAGATGAGGGAGATTTTATTCAAAATAAGGCACACTCAACAAATGTCATTATACTAGAGGTCAGGATTCTAAATGTTTAGCATGGAAGGAGTGCAGATGTCTTTTCCAAGTAAAGCTCTATCCCTTTGAGCATTTCAGTAAGGGGTAGGTCATAAACCCCATTCTCCTTAGTTGTAGGCCAAGTAATTTTACTGTTAATGTGGTTTACTTGTAGATCATCAATATGACTTGTTTGCTGGCATTTTTTTTTTTATGAAATGATATTTGTTCCCACTACTTGTATTTAAATATAGGGACCATACCTCGTTGCCATCTGCACAATATCCCCTCAAAAATCCTTCACACATAGATGCACTTGGATTCACATGCACATGCCTGTATGGACAATTTTTATTTGTGCAAAGACCTGCCAAAAAATTTGTCATGATTCTGCATTCTCATTAATACATCAAACCGGAGCAGAATATAGAAAAAGCACCTTGCAAAAAGTAAGAACAATCTGGCATCCTTTCTGGAATGACCTGCAAAAGAAAGATATTCAAAGGGGTAATATGAACAACATCATCAGACATCTCTTTGAACAGACAACGTCAAGATATGTCTTTTATAAACCTTGTGAGTCAATTTGCAGTCTGATTTAAAACATAAACCATTCAAAAACTTCGTGCAGACAGCAATTTTTGAAGGATCATGAATGTAGGGGCATTTTCCATCATCTTTGTTGCATTTCCCAAATCTTGTGAAAAACTGGCAGTACTTTCGCTTTTTAGCCAGTCGTAATCTAGCAGTGTGTAAACTCCATCGAACCTTTTCACTTGCCAAAATGCGAGTTCGTTTCTTGGGATCTCTAACAAGTTGATTGCCATTGCCAATTTGAACATATCTGCCAATAATGAAATTCATTTATACTCACCCAGTAAAAAATAATTCAGAAATTAAAATGACTCGTATGGTCTTCTTTTAAAAATCATACAACACTAATGTATTAATTGCAATCAAAGTAGCAAATAAAGGTAGTCAATGACTACCGACGTAAGGACATACTCATCTTTGCCAATCATTAATCTGAACGGAACATACGATCTCTTGACATCCTTTTCTGTTGCAAGAGCTGCGGAGTTTGACTCATCATCTACATTTAACATCAGCTTCACTCATTAGACCAGTGTTGCGGTTAAACCTATAATTGGAACAACTGTAACCAAGTTCTAGCAAACAACCATACAGAAGTCTTCATTAGCTCAACATATATTTCACGTATATATAAAATTGCAATTCAGTGGGACCAAGGTAAATCATAGTGCAAATTGGAAGCCTCAACATCATTAAGAGGAGACGTTCTAAGACCGCCTCCTAGTAAAGCATGGTGCATAGCAGAGATAAATTGCAGCAATGATGGTTTTATGTTGGTCTTGGTCCTCGGTACATTTGCATTAGTAGACCCTAATTATTAGTCTTATCTTTTTGTACAAAAGAGGGGAGCGGGATGTCACGTTTCGAACCCTTGTATCATGTGCTACAAGCAGCTCAACCATTGGCCTAGACAAATGGTAATAAAGCCTCATAACTTCTGACACTTGGACCTGCCAAACAATTAAAAGTTCTCCCTTTCACTACAAATTTATCACTAAAATAGTATCCTGCAATCTACTGTTTAATCTATGAAGAAAACCTATTTTCAATCATGGTGCGTCCAGATTTTTATAGGAAATGAGGAGAAAAATGATAGGAAGCATACAAAACTAAATACAATATATCAGCTCAAGGGAAGGTTACCAGCAGAATTTTAAGGTACATCTACTTTCTTTGTTGAATATAAACGAAAAGAAATATCTGACATAATCTTTAATTCACGACCATGCAACCGACACCTATTTATTTGTAGCATTCAAGAGCCCAAAGATGGACAGATTAAAGCTCTATTATAATTACTTTACCCACAGGTGGAAACTTTTAGAATATAAAACAATGTGAATATGAAAGCAAGATGAAAATGTTAGTAGACAACCTGATATCCTCTGAAGGGTCCGCCTTGAAGGATCCATTTTGTAGCGAACTGTACCAATGCGGAATATCCGTTCTCCTGCCAAAAATGAAGAAGTCATATGGCATTTTATT
Source organism: Omphalea diandra (assembly GCA_949677035.1). Lineage (NCBI taxonomy): Eukaryota > Viridiplantae > Streptophyta > Magnoliopsida > Malpighiales > Euphorbiaceae > Omphalea > Omphalea diandra. The sequence goes on along the minus strand of CATIWR010666165.1, from coordinate 9,563 downwards.
ACACTAGCATGCTTCTCACATGCACATCTCATAAAAAGAAAGATAATATAAACACTGCAAATATATTGCACACCAGGAGCACTGCCTACCTGGGTGCAGCTTTATACTATAAACTGACTTACGAGAAGAACTACTTCTGTTCTTTGTCCCAGAAACAACATTCGAAGCACCACCCTGTTCTCTTTTCTTCCTTTCTGCTTCAGCAACTGCCAGAGTAGCTTCCTGTATGTAACTCCAATAGATCACTAACAGTGATTAAATTCTTTTAAACATCATTACACTTTCAAAGCTACCAAGGTCAGGGAAAAATGGTCTGCCTCTTTGTCTAGCCTAACTAACCTCATTAGCTTTCTTTGATCGCCTTTCGATGGATTTTGACCATTTTAAACTAGACCCGCCAACACTTAGTACCTTAGATTTTTGAAGTGAAAATCCATGTTTTGACCTTGTGTAAACAGCATCCCTCCTTCTCAGCAGCAACAATTTCCTACTAAGAAAGAGTAATTATTTGTTAGCATTCAGGTAAAAAAAAAATAAGCATGAAAAAACTGAAAGAAGCCACAGAAACATTAAGAAAACTATCATATGATACCATACCTAATTGTAGATGAGGAACTATTACTGGTATTGGCAGCTGAAATTGGTATGAAACTTCTCCAGTATGTTGCTCTTTTCCAGGGAAACAAGTAAGGCAAGACCTTCTGACACTGCAGAGAATCACCATCATCATTCGATAACTGAGAACTTTGCAGTGTCCATACCAATGAGAATTTTGAAGGTTTACAAGTCTTCATTGCACCTGCAATTGGAAAACCCATGTAAGCCTTTTTTCCAACCATAATTTCTATTCCAATGATTAACAATAGCCTGAGGGTATAATAATGAGCAGCTTCTACAAAAAAAAACTTAAGTGTCTTTGAGCTCATGCAGCATGACAAAAATGTCAAACATTTCTCCTCCGAAAGAACAGTTCCTAAAAAAAGACAAGGTATTGCTATATTTTCTTTTTAGTCCCCCTCGTGATACATTTGATAACTTCGGATGGAAGAAAGTGTTAAACATACAAAATCTGACAGTGATAAAATGCATAAGAAATATGAGTTGATTAACTTAAATAGCTACTTATGACAATAAAATAATATCTGCTGAAAATGAATTCACCAAACACACCTTTACGCAATCGTCTCTTGATCAAACTTCGGCTGGAAGAAATGCTATGAAGAGCTTCCCCCTCAGAATTTGCACTTTCATCAGGCATGCTGGCTGTTGGTTGCTTGACATAACTTTCCACCGAAGTTCTAATAAGCTGATTTTTCCTCCTCTTGTAATAGCCATCAGAGGGTATGTATAGGGTATTAATATTGTTTACAGACGAAGAGCAAAGATTTGAAGTGGCAACCAACTGATTTGTTTTCCGTTTAATATATGTTATGCTGTTGGCATTTGAAGACACCATATTTTCATTATGGAAATCAAAATTGTTAGTATTGCCAGTTTGAATAATGGTATTTTCTGCAATTTTTACCACATCTTCAGAAGACTTTAGCAAATCATGACTTTCTGCAGAAGTCATAGGATCCGATGCAGTTTCAGCAGCAGAATTATGAACAGGTTCTACTATTGACGATACACTATCCCCCAAAGAATTGGTAGTATGATTTGGCATTTTACTGGTAGTAAGTAATAGTGGTGTTCTCGGTCTCTCAAAAGAAGCATTGTGCCCTGTTCTCACAGAATTTGGCGGGTCAATAACAATAGTTCTAGTGTCTGGTCCAGCATTCTTTTTCACTTCATTGGTACCTGAAGAGTTCAGCTGATACATAGAAGAAGTCAATCCACGGAAATCCTGTGACTGACCAGCCACATGAGAAGGCTTTCTGACAAGACTGTTACCCTTGCGAATGTAAGAGGTGTTCTGGAACTTTGTGTTCTTTCTAGGCAATTGACTTCGTGTAGGAACAGAGCCTGAAAAAACCTTGTTTCCTGGTGGAGCTGAAGCGGAAGAATTATCAGTTCGATGCCATGTTCGGGGTTTTGATATATGGGTTGCAGTGCCTGTACTTTTTGGAGTAAAAATAAAAGATGAGAGATCTGGATAAATCCTAGAAATAACATGATTAGAATGAATCTTCCTCCCATATATTTCTCTACTCATGGCAGTCAGTGTTTGAGTACTATTTCTGGAACCCTGTAATGGCAAAAATACAGTCTTCCCACTGATTGAGTGATCAATTTCTACTGCACCACCAGAGCTTAAACTAATTTCAGCATTTGGTGAGCCAGGAGTAACAGAAGATATGTCATAACCACTTTGAATTGCAGGTTTCCCATCTAGGATTTCATTGTCCCCACCAACCTTTTCTACAGAAAGTTGGCTGTATGATGTGCTCGGAACATCAGGCAATGCTTCTAGGTGATCCACGTCCAATTTGGTAGCAGAAACTCCATTACCATCTTCTGATGATAAATAGTTTGACATAGAAGGTAAATCTTTCTTCGCATGATGACAACAGTAGTTCTCCACATCAATACTAGGAAACCTTTCATCTGAGCCTGGTAACATAAGATCTGCAGGAAATTGGCACTGAGGGGTCCCACTCTCAACAATAGAAGTGTTCTGATGACTACTTCCAGATATAACTGGAGTTGCATTTACAATAAGCTCACCTTCTGATCCTGATGGACAGAGAAATCGCACTTCAGGAACAACCAGTTCCTCAGCAGCTGAATGAGAATGAACACCCCTCAAACCATGATCTTCAAAGCCATCTCCAAGTGAAACTGCAGTGCTACAATACAATCTTCCAGAACAATTATCAAGTGATGCAGTGATCTCCCTCTGAAAAGGTGGGAAATCAGATGGAGACAAAGGATTAATGGCAGACTCTGTGGCTTCTACTTCTGGTTGCATCAGAACATTATGGGAATTGGAGGGGGCTTCTACACCTGGTGCTGAGAAAGCTGCTGTTATTGGTCCTTCATTCACATCAGATGCTATTGAACAAGTCAATTCCTTTTCTGCACCATATAATTTTCTTTTTCTTTTATTCTGTGGCGAAGTCCCATTTGAACCATCCTTAGTAATGTTGTTAACTGAAACATTAACCTCTGCAACATCTGCCATTCTCTGGGGAAAAGCAATAACTCCATCCGTACAAGGTTGTGAACCAACATCCCCACACCCATTGTCAGAAACTGTAAACTCTGTTGGAGCAAGATCTTTGAAAGACAGTCGTAAGGTTGTGTCTACCCAACAAGCAGAATTAACCATATTTACAGGCTCTAAATACAGATCATTTGCCTCTGACTTTGACAAATCTAACTGGGGCATTTCGATGTTTTTCTTACACTTCTTAATGTCAGATGCATCCTCTTTGCAGTCAACCCTAGTATTCATACAACCTAAAGATGCTCCTACAGAATCACTCTCAAGTGATATACTAACCCTATCTGGATATGGCTGCCTATGAATTTCATCACTAGTCTCATGGCAGGAAAAATTAGTTTCTCCAGAAACAGTATGGCCATTGTCTGAACTGAAAAGAGTTCCTATTCCGTCATTGGAGCAGCTTACACATGTGGTAACATTCTGATTTGCTGTCTCCCCTGAATTTGATTGCCACAAAAATTTGCTGCTTCCACCAGAAAAACTAGCATTTAGAAACTGATCCACAATACCATTCAAAACTGATGGGCTATCCTGATCAGTGCAAGGCTGCTTCCAACCAACATCTGTCGTTTGAATGTCACAAATATTATTTCCCTCTGGTGAGTTAACTAAACCATTGTCAGACTCATATCCCAAGGTCTCATTACATGAACTTGAAGGATCCTCATGAAGATTATTTCTCTCTGGACTTAAGAAACCAAAATTTGCATTGCGTTCAATAGAAAGCAATGCCTTGGGAGATCCACGTGGTGCATTATTCTCAAACAACAATGAGTCTTTGTTCTGATGAAGCTGCTTGTTGGCGTGTTGAACACTATCAATATCTGTACAAGCAGTTTCATTTAACATTTTAGTAATATCCTTGACAGTATCTGAGGTAGCAGGCAAGTAGTTGGCAGAAGCACCATGTACCATTGTCTCATTATTTTTGGGTTGCTCATTCCTTGAAGAAGCTGAAGGAGAAGCTGAACGATTCCTCTTTCTCTTGATGATAGATGCCCTTAACCTACCAGAATCAGCAGCCGCATCATTCTTAGATGCAAAGGCCTCAGCAAATTCTCCCACTCTATTATTCTCAGGCATCACAGTTGTTTCAATTGAACAAGGCTGTGAATCAAGATTGTCAACTGAAGCTGTAGCAGCATCCTTTTCAGGCTCAGAGGTTGCAGGTAGACTGTGAGCAAAGCTATCTGCTATCACAGGTTCCTCAGACTTCTTAGTTGGCAGCGAACTTGAAGAACTCAAATTAGGGTTTATGGCTTTCTTGACTACTCTCTTCACTATTTTTTTCTTCTTTGCAACCTTCAGTAAGGATGTTTTACCTGAAACAACATCAGTCCCCTCTTTATCTGAGGCATTAACCTCAGTTGAACTCTCCACTCTACTCTTTTCAAGCGAAACTTTAGACCCACTAGAACCTGGCAGTGAACTACTATCATACACATTATCAACACCAGAAGCTGTAACTTCTTCTTTGCTCTGTTTGAGACCCCTGTCACAACTGGAAGTAGTATTTGCTACAGAAACAGCACCATCCAACTTTACAATGTCTTCATTGGGTTTAATGAGCGGCGAACTTGAACTGTCCTTATTAAGGACTAATACTTTCCTCACTTTGTCATTCCTAGGTTTCAAATTCGAATCAGAAACACCAGCAGAACATGGAGAAGGGGTCACAATAGCCTTGGCTACAAGTGAATTAGACTTGAAAGACACATCAAGCTCTACAGGACTTCTCTCTCTCACTTGCTCCCCCATATTCCTGTCCGAGTACAAATTACTATGTTCCTTACCTCTAAAAGAACTAGATTTTGTATCACCACAATAACCCGAATAATGTCCCTTCTCATCCTCTCTATACCTATGATAAGGCTTCTGAATCCTAAGAAGAACACTCTTTTTTTGCTGCAGCTTCCTGGGCGTACGATTAAACTCATAACTACCCTCCCTACTTCCCTTACTCCTATGCCTTTCAAACTCCACATTCCCGTCTCTACACCTATAATGCTCCCGTTTCCCCGAAACAAGCCGAACCCCATCAGGATCAACAATCCTATCAGTCCCGGCATCAGTAAAGAAATCATTATCATCACCACTAAACCTATCATCATACACAAAACCACGCTCATACGTGGATGAATTATGATTATTTTGATTCGATACCACTCGAAAATCCCTCGATGACCGATTAGAAGAGGTAGCCAATCCAAACTGAGCATCGCGGCGATGATGATAAATTTCATCGGCAGCACGACCCAGGACGTAAAGGTCTTGCCTTTGAAGGTTGTGTTCTGGAACAAACCTAGAATTACCACCATCTAGCTCGTGCATAAACTGGACAGTGGGGTTATGGTTATCCAATTCGCGGTGATATGAATCGGGGGGCAAAACCCTAGGATGCGTGTCCCGAGAATCGCGGGTATAATCAGGAAATCGATGTGGGGGAAGAGGGAGGTCGTCGCCGAAACGACTGCGGTTGAGAAGATGAGGGGATTGGGATTGGAGGAAATTAGGAAGATCGGGGTGATTGGGATTATAGGTAAATTGGGGATTGAAAGTTGGAGTATGGTATGATGGTGATGGTTGTTGTTGTGGTGGTGGTGGGCGGATCGGTGGCGGTGGAAGAGGAGGCGCGGGGAGGAGAATGGAATGGTGGTGGTGGGGCCCACAGATATTATTATTATTATTGGGGTTATTAGGGAAAGAATGATGATGCTGAGTGATGTACCTTGAGGACTGGTGGTGGGGAGGGTACGAGGATCGAGGATCCATTGCCGCTGGAGTTCAGGCTATTGCTATTGCTGTTTCCTCTTCTTTGTCTTTGTTTTTGCTTCCTGTTACTAACAATGTCTTTTCCTTTCAGCGAATGTTATGCCTGAATTGTTTGTAATTTATAATTTTCAAATAATTGTAAATAATGTAGCTACATAAAATTATCTCATATTATATTATATTATTATTAAAAATTATTACATAAAAAATTTTAAATAAAAATTTGAAGAAATTAATTTTAAAATTTTTAAAATTAAAAATTTAAATAATAAAATTCTAGAAAATAAATTGATATTATATAAAAAAATTCTGAACAATAAATAAAAAATCTAAAAAATAAAAAATTTAAATAATTTTTAAATAGAAAAGTAAGATTTAAATTAATTTTATTAATTACTTAAATTTCTGAATATATAAAATTAAATTTAAAAAAAATTTAAAAAAAACTTAAGCCCCATGAAACATTTTAATATTGTCAAATTTTCTAAAATTTTTTTATAATATTAAACTCTATATTAATTTTATATTGTAAATTAAATATTTAAACATTAATTCACTTGTCAAATTTTGTAAATTAATTTGTCAAATTATAAAATAAAAATATATTATATTATCGCTTATCAAAAATATTATAATATAATTATTTAACAAATCAGTCATTAATTTGCATATTGCATGAACTATAATATAAAAATTTTGTAAAATTAATTATAAACATGCATATTATGCTATATATTATAATAAATTTTAAATAATTTAATATTTACTTTATCAAATAATTAATTAAACTAAATAATAGTTAAAAATTATTATTATTTTATAATATATTATTTAATACATTTTAAGTAAATAAAATAGTGAAAATAAATCATTATAATTAAATTAGTATGTTAAATTTTGACAATAATATAATTATTTTAATAAACATAAAAATTATGATTGTACTTTTTTTTGTTGGCTATTTTTCTCAATAATTCTTTTCAGCTTTTTTTATTGTATAAAAATTAAATGTTCATTACCGTTAAAGTCCTAAAATAGACTAACACAAAAAAAAAATTTATATTATTAGGTGAATAACTTTTATATTATTAAAATTTTTATATTTTTAGATTAATTAAAATTAAATGTTTAATTAATAATTTATTTACTATATGATAAAATAAAAATATATTATATTATCACTTATTAAAAATATTATATTATCAATTGAATTGTTTGACAAATAGAAAATATTTATCTAATATTGAGTCTAAAAATTAACATATATTGATGAAGAAAATATTTATAAAAAATTCAGTCTGAAAATTAACATATATTGATGATAAATACTGATTGAAAATTGAATTTGAAATAATAAATAATTATATATTTATTATACCATTTTAATGAAACTATTTAAAAAGTTAAAATATAAAAGTAATTTCTGGTTTTTCATTTAATTTTATTTTTTTCTTTGAACTGTATGGCTTTTTTTTTTTTAAAAAAATAAAACTATACATTTTCTACCTTAGTAAATAAAAATGTATTGACAATTATTTTTGTCCTACATTATATTAATTTAGATATTGTTATCCATTTATTTTTTAGAACAACTATTTAATAATATAAAAATACTTTATCACCGTTTGAATCAAAAAATAAATACAAAATTTATCGTTTTAAGAATTGAATATTCTTAATAATGCAACATTTACATACTCATGAAACTCTATAATTCAATATTTTTAAATTATATTGAGAGAAAATCTTGCTAACCAACTCAATATTAAGGATACCTAAGATATATGGTTAAAATATAACAATCTAATAATTGATGTTATTTTATTAAGTGGTAAGAGGTATTATACACCAATTTTAAGTATAAAGTTCCTAGCTGAGGAGTTTCTTCAGCCATGAAATTTTTCTTTCATGGCTGAAACTCCTCAAATCAATCAAGATAATACTATAACTACTTTAGAATATAACACTTTTTTTCAATTTTCGGATTTTATTTAAATATGTCATCCCACAAATTTTAGTTAAAAAATTTACAAATTTTTAAATTTTTTTCAAAAATAAATATTTTACTGAACTTATTTTAAAATTTGTATCTATATTCATATATCAACTATGCCTACTAACTACATGTATGTTGTTTTACTTTTTTCTAATTTTTTTAGTGTAAATCTAATTACATAATACAATAATTATAAATATTTATTTTATGTAAAAATGACAAAATATTGGAACCAATTTCAAGGATTGACTTGGGTCAATTACTAAATTTGAGGCGTGGAGCCTAGTGGCCAAGTTTGGCCTCCTGAGTCAGTCTTTCCTCTTACACCATAAGCCTGTGTTTGGCAAAAATTCATAAGGAAGATAGAAAATAAGGAAGAAAAATAAATTTTAATTTTTACTCTTTATTTTGCTCCTTTATATTTGGATAGAAAGAAGGAAAAGGAAAATAATTTTATTTTTTCTTATTTGGATAACCAAATATGGAAGAAAATGAAGGAAAATATTTAATATATTTCTAATTATGCACTTTATTAAACAAAATATTTGAATATATAATTATATTATATAATGATAAAAAATAATTATTTTATAATTTAATTAATTTTATATGAAATTAAAATTTATATAATGATAAATATAATGTTAACACGAAAAAAATTTTAATTTTTTCATATTTGAAATGTTAAAAAATATATTTATAGATTGAGTCAATGAAATGGATATGTGGAAATAAATATTCCTCTAATAACCAACTATTTCAAGGATTTTAAAAAATAAAGTTAATTATGTACTAATATATATATATATATATATATATATATATATATATATATATATATATATATATATAAAGAGAATTGAAATCTTTCAATAACATAAAATAAAAAAAAAAAGAAACAAAACTGCAAAGGGAAGGGAACCGACCGAAACCCCCAACATTTGCTTCATATACCCTACAACACCACAGTGCCCTCTCCGCTTTCCCTTTCTCATTCCCTTTCTTTCACACATTTCACATTCCTCTTTATTTTCACAACCATTTTACGAAAAAAAAGGAACACCCATAAAAAATATTTTCGTTTCTTGTTCATTTTTTGGGGTTGTTTTTCGTTAATTGAAATGTAAGACATCAGATCTTCTGCGTTTCTTGGCTTTTGCTATATTTTGCAAACTCTGTTTCTGGGTTTGTTGCAGAAAAACCTTATATACCTAGTATATATAAATATATATATATATATATATATATATATATGTCGTATAGGCCTTGAATATAAATAAAGAAAATTTTAGTAGCTTTTGATTTTTTTTCTTGAAAAAAATAAGAAATTTGCAAAGCTTTCTGTCAATAAAGTTTTAGTTTTTATTTATTTTTTCTTATCTTTCTGTAAATTTATTTTGAATTTTAATTTCCTTCACTTGTGGAAAAGAGAGAGACATGGGCAATCAAGGGTCTTGCTGTCACTGTGGAGTTACAAGTGAGTTCTTGTTTCTCCATTTTTTTGTTATTTGAATATGCAAGAAAAAGAAATTGGATAATTGAACTTGTTAACTTGATAAATACCTGTTGAATTTGAGGGATATGTTGTTCTTGTGTGCTATTCTGTTTGTACATGAAATTTGAACT
>CATIWR010666139.1:0-27770 GCA_949677035.1 Omphalea diandra | reverse complement strand
TATATATATATATATAGACACACACATATACATTTTATCATAGTCATAGCTTGTACTTCAAATATTGATTACATTGAGACATAGTTTGCATGATGCAAGAAAGTTAAGTTTTGAAAACATAAGGTTACTTTAGGAGATGTGAGAATATCTACTCACCTCAAGCTATATCTCTTTCCCAATATGCACAAATTTTATTTGCCTTGATCAATATCATAATCTCTAATAGAACCTGGAAATTACATGCATATATAAATCAAACTAAGTTCATTTGTAAAATAAATAACTTAACTTTCATTAACATTTCAATGCTCATCTCTACCTCAACTAGGTGAAGGACACTCTTTCTCATCATTAATATGACACTAATCATAAGTCTAGAGTATCAAATAAGGTCAAAGAGACTCATTTAATATCAATATTCCTTGCAAAATCAAGCTAGTTACAGAAGAACACTTATAATGTTCATTAAGACAACAACTTTGCCTTTAATGCAATTAAGGTGTAAAACACCATTCATATCATAACCTGGATTGGAGGTCGTGCTAGCGTTAGGGAGCAAGAAGGCTTAAGGCCTCCAAACCCTTAGTAAGCCTAATTACTCATCATTGAAGCCCATTTCTAAGCTCTTTAATATATTGAATCTAAAACTAAGAACTAATTGGTCCATAAACATTTCTAGCTTTTATTTGCTCCACCTTAGATTCTTAGAATAAAATAAATAGGAGGTAGGGATTTGACCCAAGTTTAATCCCAAATATCGCATAAAAGACTTTTTACATTTTCTTATAACCATTTAATTCATTTCTTTTCATGTCATATCATAATAGGGGGAGTTTATACTCACCAACTAATTCCTTATTATCCTTTCATTTCTTACTTATCATTATTTACACATCAATAAATATAAAACTCACTCATTTGGGTAATCTTAGAATCAGGGGTCTAGTTATGGTCATTCTAGCTATAACACTCTTTTCATTATCATGAGAATTCAATATTTATCTTAGATGGGCCACAAATCTTAGTATGCCCTAACATCAATTCCACTAATCATGCATCATAGTCATTTTATATTATATTAACCTTAGAGATATACATATCATATCATATTATTCATAACTTAGACTTTGTCGAGATCACTAAGAATATAAGATATGATTAACATTTGCTTAATACATTTATAACTCTTTCAATTATACATATAGATCATTATTATAGGCAACTACGAAGAAATAATATAGTCCTTTAACAATATATGATACACAAAACATAAACTCAAATCCTTCATCTATAGACTTTAATGTTTAGCTTTTAATCATAACATTAATTCTATGCTTAACCTGCAAAATAATATGTATGCATGGGGGGTGAGCTCAAAATGGGAAACTCAGTGAGAAATTTATATTGTCCACATGCATGCTTATAAGCCTTTACATGAATGCATCTCTAACTACATGGCACATCATCTACATACATCATTTACATAACAAAATATTACATATATGGATAGTCAGTCTATGGGAATCTTTACTTGGTTTTCTTATTTTTCTAACACAGAGGACTTGTCTGTCCAGTTGTGCATGCACGGGAGAGTTGTCTGACTAGCTGTATTTTTTACTTATCTCTTACACGGGGGAGTTTCCTGTATAACATTACATTCATTTCACATAGTTTGTAATCCTTGAATAACTAGCTATGACTCTTTAGATTAACACTTCATTCTTGAACTACCCTCACATCACATGGAATTTAAAGATAACATTTATGTTATGTCATCTCGTTTCATCCATAAAAATACTTATGATTTTTATATTAACATATCTTGGCCTACTATGACTTATAAATTTAAACTTATGATGCATTTGTGTAATGGACAATGCAAAGCAATTAAAATGCCCCACCTATCATTGCTAGCATAACTCTTTCTTACTTTGTCTTTTCTCTTTCTCTATCTCTTACCATAACCTTACTTATTCTTAACATTATCTTTACTTGATTTTAATCATCTTACCCACACACATGCCTAAACATATACATACATATATTTTACATTACATTATTATTATAACATTTAAAATTTGAAGAGTTATTCAAACTCATCCATAGAAGATATAACATAAACATAACATATATCATAACAAAGCAAAAGCTCTTATAATGATAATAAAGTCTTAAACATCAATCATGCATGCAAACATAACTTTCATTATCTTTAACTTATAATTTACCTATCATCCTTTATACTTAGCTCAATGACACCATTTTCTTTTTATCACATTTATAGTATCAACATTAACATCACTATTAAATCGTGTAGTAATCCATGATTATAATCCTTAACTCATTTCATAATCACCAATTTATACTTCTAAATTCATCAATATACTCATTCCTCATTATGAACCATCTATATACTTCATTAAGACATCCACACTTAACTTCACCTTAGTTAGGATATAAGACATACTTCAACATCTAAATAAAACTTTTAATCTCAAGTTTGTAATTCTATATAACATTTGGGAGCTCAAATAATATAAAGAAACTCAAACAACACTAATTATCATTGCCATTAAAACTCATTTACATAAAGAACTAGCATAATATCTAACTCAATACAACTATGGTTTTAAACATCCTTCAAGCCTTAATTCTCATCATAAACAAGAAGTTTAGGATGGTAATTAACATTTAAAAAGTCAATAATCACCAAGAAATCATATAATCTATAATATCTCTATCCACATTCATTGGCATTATCACATGAACATATTCATTGCATAAATGATTTGAAATCCCTCATTAACATATCCATTGGGTAAATGATAGTTTAGACATGTGAATTGGATAAGCACGATGATGACACTTGCACCATTACATTTAGGACAATTGAACATATATATAATGTTTGTATAGTTGCATGGAAAATTATCTTATGTTGTGTGTACATTATAGTATCATAAATAATGGTGTTTTAGAGCATATTAAAAAGTATAAGGAGCATCTAAGGATTAGGAGATGGATGGAGGTGCTTAAGGAGTAAGGAAGAGGGACTAAAAGAGGAAAGTGAACTTCCAACCAATGGAAGTGAAACACCATGATTATATCTTGTTGCAATAGGTTTACAAATGGAATTTTTCACCCTTTAGGATCAGAATAGAGAGGTTAGATGTGAGGTACAACATAAGAAAGAGAGAGCTAAGGAGAAAAGAAAGAAAGGAAGAAGAAGAAGAAGAAGGAAAGGGAGAAGAGTGAGCTGCCTAAGAAAGATTCCTAAGGTTTTCTGATTATGGGACAATAGGCAAGTTAATTTATCTTTTTCCCATATGAAATTAACCCCTCATGACATGTTAAACATGCTTGGTTGTCAAAATTATTGAGTATTTGAGGTAGAAATCTTGGATGGAAGTTGAAATATAAGAGAACAATAGCTGATTGTGTTGGTTTTGTTCTTAGAGTAAAATTTTGTACCCATAATTTTATAACCCTAAAAGAGGAATTAGGGAAAGTGCAAAATATGATAGTTGTAGCTTTATTCCCCATCTAAATTCATATGAAAAATTTTTGCTTGATTTATTGTATGTGAGGAGATGTAGTCCCTTCATTAGTCCTGGTTCATGACCAATTGAAATCACCTCAACCTTTCTATTTTCATATATTTTGATGACTTATATACTGATTTATACAAAGTGAAAAACATGAAATTTGTAGGTTTATATCCCCTCTAAATACCTGTAAATAATTTTTGATTGATTTGTTGTGTGGAAAGAGATATGGCTCATTGATTGGGGCTGACCCTGTACTCGGATGAAACCTCACCTGTCTTTTAATTTTGTTTTCAAAGAATTTGATGGCTATAGATTCAGAATTTGATGATGTTAAAAAAGTGAAAGTTGTATCTTTATGTCTAATCTGCATTCCTGTGAAATATCTTTTCCAAATTTAACATGGTAGATGAGATATTGCACCTTCATCATGACTGATTGTCAACATGTTGAAAACCTGCTCACCCTAAGATTGGTCATTTATTTTGGTGACTTTATAGACTAAATTAGACAATGAATAAAACATGAAAAATGTTCCTTTGTATGTTTTGTAACTTCTGGTAAATCATTTTTGCAATTGTATTTGTACAATTGGAGATATATCTAAGATTTTAAGACCTACTCAGACTAAGATGACATTAAAACAGGGACAAATTTAAAAATTCACCATATTTTTTTTGGTGCCTTATATTGGCCTGAAATTTGAGTATGTTGTATTATTATGTGTTTAGTTTATTTTTTAAAAAATAAAGCCATTTGGATAAGTATATCTAGAGTTATCACTGTGAGAGTGTAGCAAGCTTAGGCTGCCATATAAGGAAAATATGCATATACACTTGGTCCAATTGCATGCATCATGCCATAATTGCATACTAAGCATTCATAATCATTTTGACATAATTATAACCATGTATGTATCAAATTTTAGGATCTAAACACTTTGAGGAAGCCCTAGAGAGAGAACCAAACCTACTGTAAAGGTTGGTTACATCAAAAGGTGAGTAAAAACCGTAATTAGATTCTAATGTGTATGTATGATAATTTTTATGACATGATTATGTTCTATTACATATATATGTGATTAAATTGTTACACTTTACATGTGGATATAAGTTAAGTGAGAATTATATGTTTTTACTGATTCCTTGGTATATCATTGTTATGAACACTTGCATATGGAACGAAAAATATATTGTGACTGGCTTATCAAACACTTGCAAATCACTTGAAAAAGGGACTAATATGTCCTATTGGCACATGTTATTGATATTCACTTGTTATATGCTGGCCAGCAAAATCAAATGTCACTTGAATCACATGAATTCCTGGGAGCAGTGTTTGCCTTGCAAGGTCACGACAAAAAATCAATCTATTGCAGTTGCACTTGCATAGACAATTGTTATACTTGTAATGTATCCTAATGATATTTGATTATTAGTTGTGCCATAAGAATCTGATTATTTTTTTTATTTATTGAGTCACGACTCACCAAATTGCAATTATCTTTTTCAAATACTGAAGCATAAGGTTTGGATACTTTGGTACATAGAGTTTTGCTTAGAGACTCATGAACCACAAGTCGTTGGCTGAATTTCAACTCTCTCTCTCTCTCTCTCTCTCTCTCTCTCTCTCTCTCTCTCTCTCTCTCTTCATGTGTCATGTACATACATCTAGATAGGAACCAGTTTATAGTCATTAGCCTTGAATATTAGTTAACATATATGTACATTAAATACATGTTGGATTGTGTATGTATGATGAATAAAACCTTTATGCATATTGTTGGACTAGGTTGATTTAACCTAAGTCATGAACCTCTTTTGATCTTGACAATAAAGATTGATCAATTCTAATACTTTCATTAAGTGTTGTTTTGCAGAATATAAGTTAGATTTTTTCATTGGAAGATGGATAGAGTTCAAAGTCACCAACCTTGTAAAGATAACTCTAATTTGCGGTGTATGTATGGTAAATCGCGGTCACGAATCAATCACAAGAAAGGATAAAGCTGGGACAAAAGAAATTGCAGGCTATCTCACTGCCATGAACTAGGCAAAAATTGCCAAGCCTTAGTTACAAAGGAATTTGCAGTGAGTGTCGCGTCTTCGTCATGACCGCGACTTTCATAGTGACAAAGGAGGGAACCAAAACCACAACCTCAGCATGCCAAGTGTTTGAGATGACCATTCAAAGATAAAAAATTGCAAGGCAAAAATTTGGTAGCCACCACGACTTAAAGAGTTGAAGTTTCCTCTTGAAATAGAGGAATTTGTGGTCTCAGTCGTGCCCAAGGCATTGTTGTCTCTCTACCGTGACTTTTGAGAGTGGTTAGAACACAACAACTACATTTTTTCCTGGATGACCAATGGAAAGTTGACACGTGGACTAGCCGTTAGGCACAGATGAGGTTTTTCACCAAAATTTTCAGATCCACAATGGAAATTGAAAATTCACAACCGCGACTACAGCCTAACAAGCATTTAATGTTGAATCTGCCTAGTACATCTTAGAGATTTGGTGATAGTTTTAGTCTAATGTCTTTTTGGTGGATATGAGCTATAAATACTCTACCAAACATATGAAATAGTAAGAGAATTCATTAATTTGTAACCATACTCTTGCTAATTTGTTACTCATTCTTTCAATTCTCATTTATGCTTTTGTGATTGTTTGGTGCGAGCAATAAACACCATTGTAAGAGGTTTTAGAGTGAGCCTTAAAACACTTGTGAGAGGTTTTAATGTGAGCCTTAAAAACACTTGTGAAAGGTTTTTGTGTGAGCCTAGAAAACACAAGTTGTAAAAGTTTGGTGTGAGCTTGGAAACACCTGATTGTAAAGAATTGGGGAGTGGATGTAGGGTTAGTTAACACCCGAACCACTATAAACACTTGTATCAATATCTTTCTTCTGTTACTCATCTTTTTAAACACATCAACCCTCTTTTTAATTTTTAAAATTAAGCACCAATTTAACCCCCCCTTTTTGGTGTCCTAGGCCAACAAGTCGTATTAGAGCCAAGTCTCACCAAAAAAAAAAAGTTAATTGGGTAAGTAAAGATCATGGCACAAGAAGGAATCCACTCACATCTCAAGCCTTACTTTGATGAAGCTGACTATACTCACTGGAAGTATAAGATGGAGATCTATCTTGATACGGATGTGGTGGATGTTTAGGATGTTGTGGTTAAAGAATGGAAGTCACTCACCAAAGTGGTGGGTAGGAGTGAAGAACTCATTCCTAGAGAAGAGTGGGTTGAAGCACATAGAAGATAAAATGGAAAGAACAAGAGAGCCATGACAATTCTTCTAAACTCTCTCTGAAGAGAAAAGATTGAAAGAGTACAACATTGTCAATGGAAAGCATTGGAGAATTATCACGAAGGCACCACCTTGGTGAAATCCAACAGGCTAGAGATGTATATGATGGAGTGGAAATTGTTCATGATGAAGGAGGATGAGAGCATCACCGACATAACCATTAGACTCCTAGCAATCGTCACCAACATGAAGAAGTTTGGTAGGATTCTCACAAATCATTAGGTAAACTCTAAAATTTTAAAGTCTTTGCCTCTTAAAAATTGGTGCTAAAGTGTGTAGTATCCAAGAATCTAATCCAAAAATAAGGACGGTGCCAACATATGTCTTGATAGGCAAACTCTTAACTCATGAGTTAGCTTTAAAGAAAGATGAAGAGATGAAGAAAATGAGGGGCCAAGGAGAAAAATCTGAAAAACATGAAAAGAAAACCTTGGCACTCAAGTCCACTTCTAAGGAGAAGGAATTGGAGGTTAGTTCAAGTGAAGAAGAAAGTGACAAGGAGGAAGAGGAACTAGCAATGCTCTCTATAAGGGCTAAGGAGCTCATTAGAAAAAGAATGGAAAGAAGAAACTTCAAGAAAGCTATTCCTAATCCTAAAGAGAGATCAATCGAAGTTATTTGTTATGAGTGTGGCAAGCAAGGCCATATCAAATATGATTATCTGATGCTAAAAAAGAAGAAGAAAAGGACAAAGAGAAGAGGAAAAGCTTTAAAGCCACTTGGGATGATAGCTCAAATGAGAATGAAGAGGATGAAGAGATTGCCAACATATGTTTCATGGCTCAAGAAGACTCTCCTAATGAGGTAAGCACTTCATCTCATTCTGATTCAGATTATGATAACTTAGATGATGTAGATGAAGAGCTTCTAGAAGCTCTCACTATGAGATGGGACAAGTATAAGTCACAAATGAAATCTTACAAAAATAGATGTTCAAAATTGGAGGATGATTTCAAATCCCTCAGTAATCCTGTGAGTGAATTAAGGGCTTCAAATGAAGAATCAAAAAGACTATAGAAAATCTTTCTAAATCATCTTCATCATTAGCTTCATGAAGAAAGGAGAATGACTCACTAAAGGGAGAAGTCATTGAGATCAGAAGCTTTATCTCTAAATTTCATAAGGGTAAGGAAGCTTTGGATACACTCATAGTATCACAAAGGCCTCCCTTGATTAGGCATGGTTTGGGTTTCAATGAAGCCTCAACCTCTATATCTACACTCATTAAGTTCATTAGAGCCTCAACACCTCAAACTTCAAGCAATGAGGTTGTTGGTAAGAAAGCACTCAAAGCACTAAACCCCCAATGCCTAAGGTAAAGGGAAAACACAACTTGGCTCAAAGCCTACTTCTAATAAAGGCAATCATGCTTATATGTATAATAAGAATCATGTTAATTACAACACCCACAAAAAACTCACATTTGTACCCATACATGCATGCTTATATTCTCACACAAATAACCAAAGTATGAGAAGGCCTCCTCCTTATACTAAGATTGTGCATAGGAGAAAGACTCACAAGTCTAAACTCTAATGTCATTATTGCATGAGGTATGAACATATTATTATTGTTACATTAGGAAGAAGGCTCACCTCAAATTAGAGGATCCTTTAATACCTAGCCCCCTAGGACCTAAGTATGCTTAGGTACTAAAGAAAACATGATTTATTTATGTTGTGTAGGGATGTTTGGCAGCCACTAATAAATCAAATGATTGGCATGTGGATAATGGATGCTCAAAACATATGACGGGTAATAGGAAGTTATTCATGGCCTTGAAAGTAAAAGAAGGTGGTAATGTCACATTTGGTAATAATGTCAAGGGTAAGGTAATTAGCATTAGAACCATTGGTAAGAATGGTTGCTCTTTAATTAATGTTGTTTTGTTAGTTGATGGCTTGCAACATAATTTGTTAAGTGTAAGTCAATTGTGTGACAAAGAAAATAAAGTCACCTTTGACCCTAGAGAATGTCGAGTTACCACATTAGTGGATAAAAGGGTTGTTTTCAAGGGTGAAAGGAAAGGCATTACCTACTCAATTGGCTATGGCATAAAAGACTTAGACATGCTAGCATGGAGCTCTTACAAAGCTTATCTAAAGGAAAGCTAGCGGAAGGTCTTCCCAAGCTAAGTTTCTCAAAAGAGAAAACATGTGGTCCATGCCAAATGGGGAAGCAACATCAAGCCTCCTTCAAAGCTAAAAATGTTGTAAGCTCATCTAAACCCCTTCAACTAATTCATATGGACTTGATAGGACCTACTAGAAGTGCTAGCTTAGGTGGAAAACATTATGCACTAGTCCTAGTTAATGATTATTCTAGGTTTACTTGGGTATTCATTCTAGCTCATAAGTATGATACCTTTGAAGCTTTCAAAAGTTTTGCAAAAAGAATTCAAAATGAAAAGGGTTACTTCATTTGTTCTATAAGAAATTACCATGGAAAGGAATTTCAAAATGAAGCTTTTGAATCTTATTATTTAGAGAATGAAATTATCCATAATTTTCAACCCCCAGAACACCACAACAAAATGGTGTTGTAGAAAGGAAAAATAGAACACTAGTAGAAATGGCTAGAACTATGCTCAATGAGTATTCTTTACCAAATTATTTTTGGGCTGAAGCCATTAATACTTCGTGTTATATAGCAAATAGAGTTGTCAAATAACCCATTCTTAATAAAAACATCTTATGAGCTATGGAATGGTAGAAAACCCAAGATATCATACCTAAGAGTATTTGGATATAAGTGATATATATTAAACACTAAGGATAATCCTAAGAAATTTGACTTAAAAACTAATGAGGGGATATTCTTAGGTTATTTCATCTCTAGCAAGGCCTATAAATCTTTAACAAAAGTTCTATGATTGTTGAAGAGTCTATGAATGTTGTTTTTGATAAATCTAGTAAACTTGATCTTGGAAAAGGTTCTTTTGTTGATGATCTTGTAGGTGACTTTGAAAAACTTGAATTGGAGCACACTACAAGAGAGAAAGATAAAGACAACGATAAAGGTGAATCATCAAGAGTAGAAAAAGAACCATAAAATTAATAAGAAGTGTTGCCAAGTCAAGATCTATCCAAGGATGGGAGATTCTCCAAGCATCAATCCAAAGACTTAATTATTGGTGATACCTCAAAAGGTGTAAGTACTAGATCTCAACTTAATCTTTTAGATAATAACCTCACCTTTGTTTTTCAATTTGAGCCAAAATCAATTGATGAGGCTCTTGATGATGAAAGTTGGGTGATTACTATGTAAGAGGAACTCAACCAATTTGAGAGAAACAAGGTATGGGAACTTATCCCTAGGTCTAAGGAACACCTAATTATAGGTTGCAAATGGGTGTTTAGGAACAAGTTAGATGAGTAAGATTTCATCACTAGGAACAAAGCTAGATTGGTTGCTAAGTGTTACAACTAAGAGGAAGGGAGAGACTATGATGAAACTTTTACCCCCATTGCATGGTTAGAAGCCATTAGGATTCTTTTAGCCTATGCATGTCATATGAGTTTTAAACTCTTTCAAATGGATGTTAAAAGCGCTTTTTTAAATGGAATTATTGAAGAGGAAGTTTATGTTGAACAACATCCCTATTTTGAGTCTCATAATTTTCCAAACTATGCTTTTAAATTGAATAGATCCTTATATGGATTTAAACAAGCTCCAAGAGCTTGGTATGAAAGTCTTAGTTCATTTCTTTTGAAAAATGATTTTGAAAAGGGAAAGGTGGACACAACTTTGTTTGTAAAAAGGCACAAACATGATACACTAATTGTACAAATTTATGTTGATGATATCATTTTTGATGCTACTAATGAATATTTTTGTGAGGATTTTGCTAAGTGTATGACTAAGGAATTCGAGATGAGCATGATAGGAGAGCTCAGTTTTTTCCTTGGTCTACAAATCAAGCAAACCAGAGAAGGGATCTTCATCAACTAAGCCAAATGCACAAAGGATATAATCAAGAAATTTGGTATGGATGGATGCAAAGTAGCAAAAACACCCATGAGTGGTACCATCAAACTGGACAAAGATGAATCAAGTAAGACAGTTGATGAAAAGAGATATCAAGGTATGATCGATTCTCTACTTTATCTTACTGCTTCTAAACCTGATATTATGTTTAGTGTATGTATGTGTGCTAGATTTTAGTCCTGTCCCTAGGAATCACATTTAAATGCTATCAAAAGGATTTTTAAATATTTGCATGGTACCTTACACTTAGGTCTATGGTATCCTAAAGAGTCTATGGTATCCTAAAGAGTCATATTTTAGTCTTATAGATTAATCAAATGCGGATTACGCTAGTAGTCTAACAGATCGAATAAAAAGGATTTTTAAATATTTGCATGGTACCTTACACTTAGGTTTATGGTATCCTATAAAGTCATATCTTAGTCTCATAGGTTACTCGATTGCAGATTATGTTGGTAGTCTATTAGATAGAAAAAGTACTTTTGGAACTTGCCAATTTATCGAAGAATGCTTAGTATCTTGGTTTAGCAAGAAGCAAGTTTTAGTTGTCGTATCCACCGTCGAAGTTGAGTATGTAGCTGCAGGTTATTGTTGCACCCAAGTGTTGTGGATGAAACAACAATTAAAGGACTATGGCAAAGATGTTTATCACATTCCTATCAAATGTGACAACACTAGTGCGATTAATCTCGCTAAGAATCCCATCCAACACTCTAGGAGCAAACACATAGATATTAGACATCACTTTCTTAGAAATCATGTCCAAAATGGTGATGTTGTGTTAGAATTTATAGACACAACTCATCAACTTATGGATATTTCCACTAAACCTCTAAATGAAGAAAGGTTAAACTTCATTAAAAGAGAATTAGGAATGCTTGATGGAAGCACCCTAAAGTGAAAAGTTAGATCTTTTGTTTGATTGTTATGTGTATTGGTTGCATGTGATATTAATCATTGGATGTCTTAATTTTAATTGCAATTGTGCTTTTCTATATAAATTAAGCATAAATATATTAATGTGGATCATCATTTCAATTGTCAAATCTTACTTTTTCATCATTATCTTTCTTGCCTTATAATTCACGGTTGTTATCCTTGACTTTCGGTCGCAAATTAAAGGTTCATCTCACCCGGCTGACAAACGTCACTTTGCGGTCACGACTTTTACTTTCCACCGTAAATTCAGTCAAATTTTATAAATTATGACAATTGGACGCACCGATTCTCAAGGATTTTTGGTCCGTTACTCACATTTTTTAGAATTAGCAGTCACGACTATGTATTTAGCGATCAAGAATTCTAGTAGCTGACACATAATTAAATGATTTGACTGCTAACCATTTCCAACTCTTCATCACTCCAATTCTAACCGTTTCCACACCCTTCAAATGGCTATATAAACCCCCTAAACAGTGATTCTTATCACTTCATCCTACTCCAAATTAATTCTTTCTTTCCAAACTCTCTAAATTCTCAAAATCACTCTACCTTCTCATATGGCTTTCAAGAAAATTTCTAAAGCAAAAAAGGGCAAGGTTGTAACTCAACCATCTGCACCTCCAGCACTTCATCTAATGAAGGGCATCACAAAGAAGGAGAAGGAGTGCTTCAAAGTAAACTCCTCAAAAATCATCCTCCCTAACAAAATCCCTTCTACATTTCTATTAAAAACTATTGGAATCAACGCAGAAATACGTGCCTTTCTATCGAACTTGGGCTGGAATGAGTTCATCTTTCGAGATGAACTCAGTTATGAAGAAGTCGTTAGGGAATTCATGTGTACGATTCAACTAAGTCACAAAGTAGAATCACGAGTCGGACAATATGGGTTAGCATTTCGCGCTTTTGGGGATTCATACTTTATTACTTTTGAACAATTATCCACCCTCTTCAACCTTCAAGTCGGAGAACATACCCCTTTCATTATCTCCACTCTTGATGCAATTTATTATAAGTTTTGGTCTAACCCAAAAACTTTCCTAGCCAAATACGTAAAAACCCTACCCCGTTTGATACTCGATCGTATCATCACCTTTTCTGTCAATGCTAGAGGTGATGATAACAAGAAAGTGTCTCAAAAAGATTTGGCCTTTCTTTTATGCCTTGTTAAAAAAAACTCATCCAAACCAGTTAGTATCTTACAGATCAATTGATCCATATGAGCACCAAACTAAAAAGCTAATTCCTTTTTCCATCACATGTAACAGCAATCTACCGCTTTGTTGAAGCTTTTGATGAGGAGAATGAAAAATTCCTCACCAAGAAACTCCTCCCTTCCCAAAACTTCTTTGACCTCACTTACTTAATCAATGCCAAAGCCATACATTCGGATACATATGTATATACCCTAGGTGCCTTTAGTCCAAGAAGATGGAGACATCTCAAGCCTCCAAAAGGAAAAGGCTCACCATTGAAAAAGGCAGCCTACCAGTCCCTCCTCCTCAACCAAAACCCAAAACCAAACTATCACTTGCCATCATCAACCGCAAGTTAGACAAGATGATGAGAATGATGAAGAGGAGATTCTTTCTTATTTCTCACCTTCACAGCGATATAGTCGATTTGCAAGGGAAAATGAGCATTCCTCCTTTCCATCTTCCTGATTTTGCTGAGTATGAGGACACCTCTGAAGAGGAAGGCAATGAAGAAGTTGAGGAAGTCGACGAAGCTGAAGGCGAAGGTAATGATGACTAGAAAGACGTCCATTAGACTAGGTTATTCAAACCTAAGTCAATACTCTCTTTTGATCTTGATAAAATAGATTGAAAGTTCTAATGTCTTTTTTAAGTGTTGTTTTTACAGTTTATAATACAGTTTATAAGATTTATCTTCAATGGAAGTCAAAATCCTCATCCTGTAGAAGAACAGAGGAATTCATGATCGATATCCCCTAAGTCACAACCACGACACTGTTATAAGAATGGATAAAACTAGACCAGATGAATTTACAAGCGAAATCACAGTCGCGAATCAGTTGAAGGTGTATTGGTTGAATCACAGTCAAATTCGCAGTTTGTGCCACACCTCAATCGTGATCGCAACTTTCAAAGTGATTGAAGAGGGAACTAAGTCCATAATCATAGCATGCCAAGTGTCCTAAGTATCCGTCGGAGAACAAAAATTGCCAAAGCAACATTGTGGTTAGCGACAGTGATTCATGAAGATGAAAACTCTCCTTCAAATAGAAGAATTTGCGTCTCAGTCGTGCCTTGTACAAGAAAGAATCGCGACCTCGACCTTTGTGAGCAGTTACAATGCAACAACCATATTTTCCTAATAAACCAATGAGGAGTTGCCACGTGGACTAGCCATTAGGCTCAAACAGTGTTTTCAACCACAATTAGAAATTCACAATCGCAAAAAGTTAGTAGCGACTGCTACTTCAGCCTGACAAGCATTTAATGCTGAATTTGCCTAACACATCTTAGAGATTTGTTGATAGTTTTAGAGTAACGTCTCTTTGGTGGATGTGGGCTATAAATACTCCACCAAACTGATGTAAATGCAAGAGAAGAACTATTAGTAGTGCCAAAACTCTTGCAAAGTTATTTCTCAACTTTAATTCTTTATTCTTTGTACATAGTTTGGTATGAGCTTTAAACACCTTGTATAGGTTTGAAAGTAAGCCTTAGAAAACTCTTGTATAGGTTGAGTGTTAGCCTTCAAAAAACACTTTATAAGGTTTGGTGTGAGCTTAAACACTACGTTAAGTGTGAGCCTTGGGAAAACACTTGTCAGGTTTGATGTGAGCTTAAACACTGAGTTGAGTATGAGCTTGTAAAACACTAGAGACTGAGTAAAATACCCAATTGGTGAATTAAGGAGTGGATGTAGGGTTAGTTAATACCTAAACCATTATAAAACTCTCTTGTGTTCATTCCTCTCCTACCCTTTCTCTAAATCTTTCATTCTTGTGTGCTTCCTCTAAAATCAAAAGTCCAAATTTGCCACCAATTCAACCCCTCCTTCTTCGTGCACTAGGACCAACAATTAGTATCAGAGCCAAGTCTCAATTCAAGCCTTAATTGTGTGAGAAAAGATCAATGGCACAAGAAGGAGTCCACTCTCATCTTAATCCCCACTTTGATGGCAATGATTATGCTCTTTGGCAATATAAAATGGAGATCCATCTTGATAGCGATCTCATCAATTTATGGGATTATATACTTGAAGAGTGGAAGCCTCCAACAAAGATGGTTGAAGGAGTAGAAGTGGCAATTGCAAGAGAAGAATGGAGTGAAGCACAAAGGAAGGCAAATGGGAAGAACAAGAGGGCAATGACTATTCTCCTAAGCTCCATGTCAAAAGAAGAAACTGGAAGAGTCCAACATTGTTAAACTGCATATGCCATATGGAAAGCATTAGAAAACTATCATAAGGGCACAACTTTTGTGAAATCAAACAGGTTGGAGATGTATGTGACAGAGTGCGAGTTCTTCATGATGAAATACTATGAAAGTATCACCGAAATGACAAATAGACTTTTATCTATTGTCACAAACATGAAAAAGTTTGGAAAGACTCTTACCAACTATGAGGTAAACACCAAAATCCTCAAATCTCTTCCATTGGATAAATTTAGTGCAAGTGTATATAGCATTCAAGAGTCCAATCAAGAGATTAGGAAAGTGCCAACTGATGCCTTCATTAGTAAGCTTCTCACTCATAAGATGGCTCTCAAGAAAGATGAAGAGATGAATAAGCTAAGAGGACAAAGACACAAAGAGGAGAAGAAAGCTCTGGCCTTCAAAGCTCAAGAAGATTGTTCAAACTCAAGTGAATCAAATGAAAGTGATAAAGAAGAAAAATAGCTTGCCAAAATATCAAGAAGGACTAAGGAGTTAATGAAAAGGAGAGGAGAAAGAATAATTCAAAGAAAGTCATCTTCCTATCATCACAAGGAAAAGAAGAAGTCCTTTAAGGCTACTTGGGATGATGATTCAAGTGATGAAGATGAAGATGAAGTAGCAAACTTTTGTTTCATGGCTCAAGAGGACTTCTCTAAAGAGGTAAGTACTTCTTCACACTCTTACGATGATTATGATGCATTTGATGATATAGATGATGAGCTTTTAGAAACTCTCACTTTGAAATGTGACAAATATAAGTTACAAATGAAAACTTATAAGAAAAAATAGTCTAAGTTAAAGGATGAATTTGAATCCTTGAATAATCTTGTAAGTGAATTCAGGACTTCAAATGAAGAACTCAAAAAATTTGTTGAGAGTCTCTCAAAATCATCTTCATCCCTAACCTCCTTGAGAAAGGAAAATGACCCCTTAAAGGATGAAGTCATTGAGTTTAGAAATTTTATCTCTAAGTTTTATAAGGGAAAGGAAGCTTTGGATACACTTATTGTATCTCAAAGACCTCTTTTAGTTAGACATGGTCTAGGCTTCAATGGAGCCTCTACATCCACAATATCACATACTACATTTGTTAGACCAACAACACCTCAAACCTTAAGTGTTAAGGTCATGAGGAAGAAAAGTGCTCCAAGCACCAAATTCCCAAGCCTAAAATCAAAGGGAAAGCATAAAATGGCTTAAGGCCTACTTCAATAAAAGCCAATCATGCTTACATGTATAACAAGAAGCATGCTTAACCACAAAAACACAAACAATTCTCTTCTACTCTTAATCACTCATGCACTTGCATACACTCTCACCACCCAAGTATGAGAAGTCCCTTTACTCATATTATGGTTGTGCATAAGAGAAAGACTTACAAGTCTAAGCTCCAATGTCATTATTGCATGAGATATGGGCATATCAATGTATTTTTTCATATTAGGAAGGCACACCTCAAATTAGAGGACCTTTCTAAGACTAAACCCCAAGGACCCAAGTATATTTGGGTACCAAAGCAAATTGTTTGATATTGTAGGATGGAGACTCCTTCACCAAATTCTCATCATGGAAAATCTAAAAGTGAATGGAGATTGCTAATGAAGAAGTGATAAAAGTTTCAAATGGTTATTTGGTATCAAGCCATTGATACTAAACTTGTAATGTATCTCTTATCTCTTATGTTTTTAACTTAATATTTATGCATACATTTAGGGGGAGTTTTATTGTTTGATATATCTATGTGTTGACATATTTGATTTGATTTGATTTGATTAATTGTGTGATGAGTTGAATTAATTCATTTTGCATTTTAGGTTTTCTTCATTTCAAATATTCAAATCAACTAGGGCCATATACGACAACTCTTAGCCCTAGTTTGTATGTTCAAGCATCTTTAAATGTTTGATTTATTTTACATTTTTGTTTCATCCATTTATCTTCTTATGTGACATATTTTGATCAATTGTGCAAAATTACTTATGTTTGTTATTCTTATTTGAGTTTGTATTATTGATAAGTTTGTCGTCATTCTCTCTCATATTCATTATTCTCTCTCTTATTCCCTCCTATTTATCTCTTTTTGATCTTAACAAAAGGGGAGAGATAATTGATTGAATATACCAAAAGGGAACATACAAAAAGAGGAGTGAAAATTAAGCTACATTTGTATAAGTTAAGACATTGTTCTTATTAGAATAACTAAGGGGGAGTATGCATTGAGATGGAGCAATCATTCTCTTAGGAGCATGCATAATTGATCCTTTATCCTTTACATATTCAATCTAAATTGTCAAAATCAAAAAGGGGGAGATTGTTAGACTAGGTTATTCAAAACTAAGTCAAGACTCTCTTTTGATCTTGACAAAATATATTGAAAGTTCTAATGTCTTTTTAAGTGTTGTTTTTACAGTTTATAAGTGTTATCTTCAATGAAAGTCAAAATCTCCATCTTTTAGAAGAACAGAGGAATTCATAGTCGATATCCCCTAAGTCACGACCACGACACTGTTATAAGAATGGATGAAGCTAGGTTAGAGGAATTTGCAGGCGAATTCATAGCCGCGAATTAGCTGAAGGTGTCATGGTTAAATCAGAGACGAATTTGTGGTCTATGTCACACCTCAGTCAAGATCGCAACTTTCAAAGTGATTGAAGAGGGAACTAAGTCCACAATCATAACATGCCAAGTGTCTCAGGTATCCGTTGAAGAACAAAATTCGCGAGAGCAACATTGTGTGTAATGATAGCGATTCATGAAGATGAAAATTATCCTTCAAACAGAAGAATTCATGTCTCAGTCGCGCCTTGCATAAGGAAGAATCACGACCCTGACCTTTATGAGCATTTAGAATGCCGCTGCTATATTTTCCTGATGGACCAATGAGGAGCTACCACGTGGACTAGTCATTAGACCCAAACAGTGTTTTCAGCCACAATTGAAAACTCGCAACCTCGAAAAGTTAGTAGCGCTTCAGCCTGACAAGCATTTAATGTTGAATCTGCCTAGCACATCTTAGAGATTTTTTGATAGTTTCATATTAATGTCTCTTTGGTGGATGTGGGCTATAAATATTCCACCAAACTGATGTAAATGCAAAAGAAGAACTATTGGTAGTGCCAAAACTCTTGCAAAGTTGTTTCTCAACTTTAATTCTTTATTTCTTTATACATATTTTGGTGTGAGCTTTAAACACCTTGTATAGGTTTGAGAGTGAGCCTTAGAAAACTTTTGTATAGGTTGAGTGTTAGCCTTAGGAAAACACTTGTAAGGTTTGGTGTGAGCCTAAACACTAGGTTGAGTGTGAGCCTTGGGAAAACACTTGTAAGGTTTTGTGTGAGTCTAAACACTAAGTTGAGTGTGAGCTTGTAAAACACTAGAGATTGAGTAAAATACCCAATTGGTGAATTGGGGAGTGGATGCAGGGTTTGTTAATACCCGAACCACTATAAAACTCTTATGTTCATTCTTTTCCTACCCTTTCTCTAAATCTTTCACTCTTGTATGCTTCCTCTAAAATTAAAAGTCCAAATTTGCCACCAATTCAACCCCCCTTCTTGGTGCACTAGAGCCAACAATGTCTCCAAAGATGATGTTGACTCTTCAATCTTCTAAAATGGGATTTCTTTGTAATTTATCTTTCTTTTACTTTATGTAAAGTTGTTGATCCCACAACTTGCTTACAAGTAAATAACTTTGTTCTTAAAATTCTTTATCTTACGTGATTGACTAAATTTACTTTTATGATTGCAATTCTTATTCATTTTACTCCTTATGAACACTTATCTATTTGTTATGCATTTGTTCTTTTCCTTTATGAACCCTCTTTTTGATCTTTCCAAAGAGGGAGAGAAAGAATCTAAGGGGGAGAGAAATAATTTGCAAGAAAATAACATAAGTTAAGGGGAGCTTTGTAATCACACGTAGAAATTTCACTTTGATTGGTTGAATGTCATACTTAGAAAATTTCATTTTGATGTTTGTCTAGAAATTTTTAACTATTCATTGAATCATTCACCATTCCAACTTTAAAAGTCATGCATTTATTTTCCCTTAAGATCAATCTAAGTTGACAAAATCAAAAAGGAGGAGATTATTAGACTATGTTGATTTAACCTAAGTCATGAACCTCTTTTGATCTTGACAATAGAGATTGATCAATTCTAATACTTTCATTAAGTGTTGTTTTGTAAAATATAAGTTAGATTTTTTCATTGGAAGATGGATGGAATTCAAAATCTCCAACCTTGTAAAGATCACT
This sequence comes from Omphalea diandra, assembly GCA_949677035.1. NCBI lineage: Eukaryota > Viridiplantae > Streptophyta > Magnoliopsida > Malpighiales > Euphorbiaceae > Omphalea > Omphalea diandra. The sequence continues at coordinate 8,309 of CATIWR010666139.1, read as the reverse complement.
TTAATTCGCAGTGTGTGTATGGCAAATCACGACTGCGAATCAATCACAAGAAATGATGAAGCTAGGATAGAAAAAATCACAGGCTATCTTGCTGTCGCAAACCAGCCAAAGATTGTCAAGCCTTAGTCATAGAGGAATTCACAGTGAGTGTCGCATCTTAATCGCAACCACAACTTTCATAATGGTAAAGGAGGGAACCAAAGCCACAACCTCAGCATGTCAAGTGTCTGAGGTGACTGTTCAAAGATCAAAAATTGCAAAGGCAAAAATTCGACAGCAACCACGACTCAAGGAGTTGAAGTTTTCTCTTCAAACAAAGGAATTAGCGATCTCAATAGCGCCCAAGGCATTATTATCTTGCAACCGTGACTTTTGAGAGTGGTTAGAACATAACGACTATATTTTCTTAGATGATCAACAAAAAGCTGACACGTGGACTAGCCGTTAGGCACATACAGGGTTTTCGTCAAAATTTTCGGCTCCATAATGAAAATAAAAAATTTATGGCCGCGAAAAGGTAGTAGCGACCACGATTGTAGCCTGACAAGCATTTAATGTTGAATTTATCTAGTACATCTTAGAGATTTAATGATTATTTTAGTTCAACATCTCTTTGGTGGATATGAGCTATAAATACTCCACCAAACAAATGAAATAGTAAGAGAATTCATTAATTTGTAACCATACTCTTGCTAATTTGCTACTCATTCTTTTAATTCTCATTTATGCTTTTGTGATTGTTTGGTGTGAGAATTGAACACCATTGTAATAGGTTTTAGTGTGAGCCTTGAAAACACTTGTGAGAGGTTTTAGTATGAGCCTTGAAACTCTTGTGAGAGGTTTTAGTATAAAACTTGAAAACACTTGTGAAAGGTTTTTGTGTGAGCCTAGAAAATACAAGTTGTAAAAGTTTGGTGTGAGTTTGGAAACACTATTGAGTTGAGTGAAACACCCAATTGTAGAGAATTGGGGAGTGGACTTAGGGTTAGTTAACACCTGAACCACTATAAGCACTTGTGTTAATATCCTTCTTCTCCTACTCATCTTCTTAAACACATCAATTCTCTTTTTAAATTTTAAAATTAAGCACCAATTCAACCCCCTCCCCCCCCCCTTCTTAGTGCCTTAGGCTAACACATATGTATTTTTAGACATGAATGTCATGCTTTATAAATGAAAATGGTCATTACATAATCAATCCATATGTATCAACACCTTTCAAAGCTCTAATTGTATATTGTATTAATATTGTCACTAGTTCAACCAAGGTGTTAAACCCCAATTAAGCTTCATTTCCTTCTCAAATATGAATATGTGAATACTATTCATCACTTAATAAACCATAAAACACCAAGAACTAAGAGAAATAACCCATGTTTATTGAAATTCCTTTTGAAGATAACATCACCTTTCATGCCATACTGACACCAAACTTCATCTCTTTGATCAATGCTAAACACCATCTTTTTTACCACCACTAAGCTCAAAAATACTATAAACACACTTATTCAAAAATAGAACAAGAATACAAGAAATATAGCATATTATAACTTACTTGAAATAGGAAGGGGAAAAAAAAATCACCAACTTGCTTAAAAGATGGATGAGCAAACTTGATTTGGTGCCCATGGATGGAGAAAATGTTTTAGGAAGGTTTGGGTGAGTTTTGGACTAATGAAAACTGAATAAATCTGATGTTTTATCATGTAAAAAAAGGAAGAAGGTGGCGAGGCGATTTAGAGGGTTAAAATGACCATTTTGGATGTGCTAGCTTGTTTAATCAAATTAAGCACTTTTGGCTACCAATTGAGGTTCAGTTGCCAAAAGTTCTTCATATTTTTCTTGCATTATTTGATTAAATATTCTGACTTGATGATTAAAAATTAATTCTTAATAAAAATTGGTAGCTAAAAATGCTTCCTTAGTCTAACCAAATCCATCTTCCAAAGTATACAACTAATGGAAACAAATATGCAACTCAAGGAAGATTTGCTCCCAACTCTTCCTTCCTCTCTATAAGGAAATTTAAATAAAAACTTAAGACATTTAAAACTCATCTAAAACATATCATTATCATGTCATTTAAATGTGGATAGGCATACATATTAGGCACACATTAAATAAACATAAGCAACGACATCAAGACAATGTAACTATGCAACTATCCAACTCTTTGTTCCTTCCTTCATGACACATCAAACACTAACTTTTGGCATCGAACAAACTTTTAAAATACTTAATTAAAATGTTATTTAATTACATATCAAGCACACTCACACTCCTCAATAACCATAAAAACATGTGCACCTAACTTGGCTTATACCTTACCTTCTATCATCCATCCTCATTTCTTTTAAACATGTACTTTGATGTAATTTTTGTCCATATATAATATTGACATATTCCTTATTACTGAACCTCTAATACCATTATTCATGCATGTTCATTAATCATCATTTCTTACATATGCATACCTATGCATGATAATTGACACTTACTTTCTCCTTATGAGTTAGTGTCTTTCACCTTCATATCTTTTAGTCATCTTCTGTAACTCAAATCATTATCACAATTAATCATCATTATATCATTAAATTCATTACCATTTCATCAAGTATAGCCTTCACTTTCATCACTTAGGGGAAGGAATCCTCATTTATAAGAGACCCTAATCAAGTTTCGAGCCTTACAATTCAAGCTTAATTTCCTTGTCAAATATGAATATTAGAACACTAATTATCATTTAACAAACAAACATCAAGAACCCCTCAAGTATATATAAAACTCATTTTGAAGACAACATCACCTTTCATGTCATACTAACACCAAACTTCATCCTTTTTATCACTATTAAGCTCAAAAATATCGTAAACACACTTATTCAAACATATAACAAATATAAAAGAAATATGACAAGTTATAAATTACTTGAAATAGAAAGGAGAAAATCACCAACTTGCTTGAAAAATCGAAGAAGATGGATGAGCAAACTTGATTTTCCTAACTTGATTTGGTAGCATGGTTGGAGGAAAGGTTTTGAGAGAATTTGGGTGAGTTTTGGACTAGTAAAAACTAAAGAAATCTGATATTTAGTCATAGAAATAAAACCAAAAAGTTGTGAGGTAGTTTGGAGGTGTAAAATTATTAATTTGGACATGCTAGCTTATTTAAACAAGTTAAGCACTTTTGGCTACCAATTTTAGGTTTGGTTGCCAAATGTTTTTCCTATCTTTTCATGCATTTTTTGCTTAAATATTCTACCTTGATGATTTATAATTAATTCATAATAAAAAAAGGTCACTTAAAATACTTCATAAAGTCCACCAAAATGCATCTTCCAAAGTATACAATATATGGAAGCAAGCATACAATTTATGGAAGCTTTGCTTCCAACTCTTCCTTCCTTCCTCTAAAAAATGTAAAATACCATCTCTAGACATTTAAAACTCATCTAAAACACATCATTGTCAAGTCATTTAAATGCACATAGGCAAACACATTAGGCACATATGAAATAAATATTGGCAATGATATTAAGACATAACAACTATGCAATTATCTAACTCTTTCCTCATTCCTTTAATATACTTCAAGTACCAACTCTAAGCATCTAAAACACATCATTATTATGTCATATAAATTTACATTACATAAACATATGAGGCATATATTATACAAACATAAGCAATAATGTCAAACAAGGCAGCTATGCACAAAACCTTACACCAAAACAATGTAATCAAGCTTCAAACCTTACAAAACTCCCTACTTTAAGTTATTAATCTATGAATAAAACTATAATGTACCTCATTAGAAAAAATGTAAGTACTATTGAAGCATATCCTCTTATGTTTTTTGTATGCATTCCTTTAAACTATGGCAATTCCATAAGACTTTAACCATTGGGATCTCTTTAGTCCTTAATTTCCTAATCTAAGTGTTAATGATTGGCACTGGTTATTCTTCATATGTCAAATCTAGAACAAGTTCAAAATCTAGTTCAGTTATAACTCAAGACAGATCCAACCTTAACATTGTCATGTGAAACACTAGATGAATCTTTCTAACTCTAAAGGTAATTCTAATTGATAAGAAACTCTCCCCACCTTATGAATGACCTTATAGGGTTTAATATACTGATAAGGTAGCTTCTTTTCTTACCAAAACATAAGATCCCTCTCATAGGAGATACTTCGAAAAAGATATAATCCCTTTCTTGGAATTGAACATCTCGATGCTTATGATTAGCATAGCTCTTCTATTGACTATAATAGCCAACTAATTCTAGAAAACTCTCAATCTCTACAACTATGGTAGGCGTAAGACACTATTTAACCACTTTAATCTTTTTAGGATCCACTTCCAAACCTTCCTTAGATGTTATATGACCAAGGAAATGCATCTTGGTCAGCCAAAATTCACATTTGGAGAATTTGGCATACAACTAGTGATCCCTCAAAGTCTGAAATACCAATCACTGGCGATAAGCATAATCCTCCACACTTAAAGAATAAATTGGGATATCATCAATAAACACAGTGACACATTGGTCTAAGAAGGATTAGAACACTTGATTGATCAAGTCCATAAATGTTATTGTGCATTAATGAGTCCCAATGGCATAATTATAAACATATAATGCTCGTAATGAATACAAAAGATAGTTTTGGCTACATCTTGCTCCTTGATTCTCAACTGTTGGTAGCTAGATCTCAAATCAATTTTGGAGTAGTATTTAAACCCTTGCAATTAATCAAACAAATCATCAGTTCAAGGTAATGGATACCTATTCCAAATTGTGAGGTTATTAAGCTTTCTATAATCATTGCATAACCTTAATGTCTCATCTTTCTTCTTCATAAATGATATTAAAACACCTTATAAGGAAATTACTTGGATGTATAAAGCCTTTGTGTAATCGTTCCAATAATTAATCCCTTAACTCTTTCAATTTTATTGATGCCATTATATAAAATGCTTTGGATAGTAGTTCTACTCTAAAGGTTAAGTGAAAACAAAATTCAATTTTCTTTTCTAGTGGTAATCCTAACAATTCCTCAAGAAAGACATCAATGAATTCATTAACCATTGGATGCTTCTCTAGTCTACTTCTATCCATTTTAAGGTCCTTTACCAATTTTAAGTATCCTTCACATCCATGTCTTAACATGTTACGTGCATAGATGACAGATATAAGGTTGGAAGGAGTACGAGTCTTATCGCTTTGATAGATGAATTCTACTTCCCCTATTTTAGCAAATAATACTATTTTATTTCTAAAATCAACTGTGGCATAATGTGTGACTAGTTAATCCATACTAAAAACGATATCAAAATCTAGTACATCGAGAATAATCAAATTTTCCGGAAGACATCTCCCTTCGATATAGATTGGACTTAACATACAACACATTTCAACCATAACAAGTTGCCTTATAGGAGTGCTAACCAACAATGGGCTTTCTAGTTTATAACATGTCATATTCATCCTTGATGAAAAATTAAGTGATGCAAAGGAATGAGCAGCACCAAGGTCAAATAATACATGAGTGTCAATCCCATAGATAAATAATACACTTGATACCACTGCATTAGATGCTTAGGCCTCTTGTTGGGTCATGGTAAAGATATGGGCCTGAATAGGTTGTCCATGACCTCGAACATTTGAATTTTATGAAACAAACCTTCTACCACTACTTTAACCACCATAAGCTCAGCCTCTACCTACTAGAAATCTTAGATTTGAATACTAGCCTTTTAGTTAAGGCAGCGTTGGGGAAATAGACATATTAAATTGCATTGGTACATATAGGGTCATTTGGGGAAAATAAGGTTGGCCTCGAACATTTGGGCAATCATTAGATATGTGGCTTGGTAAAAACATGCATTAGTGCCACACATATATTACCCTCTAGAAGCTCTACCACACCTTTGGCAAGTAAGAGGTCTTATCCTTAAGCTATATATCTTTGAACCTTGGTTAACTGTACTAAAAGACTGGTGAAATTACCTTCATCTCCTTTTTTACTTTCTTGCCTAACTCATGAGAAAGTCCTCTCTTTTTTTTTTGCTACTTATACCTTTAGTAGGTTCTGCGCCTCTCACTATTGTTGCATTAGTGGCACTTAGCTTAGTAGGGCCTAAAGTCTCACTTGTCTTACCCTTTTTATCTCTCTTTAACTCAATCTTTCCATTAATTAGTCATTTGGTTTTCATACTTCTAGTTATGTTCGCTAGCTCACGGAACTTGTATTGACCTACCACAACATTCAATGACTAGTATGGTAACTAAGTCTCATCATATACCTCTTATTTGTCTTCTTTTGTGTTATAAGTCTCACCCATGAATTGAATCAGCCTATCAAACTTCTTCATGAATTCATCAATCATCTCATTCTTTCCCTGTTTTAGCTTTTCAAACTCCATCACTTTATATTCCTTAACACTCTCTGGAAATTCCCAATCTAGAAAAATTATAAAAAATTACTCCTATGTCAAATCCATTAGAAAACCTTTGATATTGTTCTTATACCAGTCAATCAACCTCTTAGAATGTAATGTAAATCTTATCAACTCAAGTACTATGTGATTAGTCACCCTCATGGCATCAATTAATTTCTTCACTATCCACTGGTATTTAAAAGGATCATTGCCATCAATAAATTCTAGAGATCTAAGCTTAAGGTACGTATACATCTTTGTAGCATCAAATACTCTAAAACCTCATCTCTCAAGTGCTAGAGCAGGTGCTACTTAAGCTAGCCTCTTCGACATTTATTTTAGTATTTGTTGCATTCTAAGTAAGTTTGCAACAAGGTCAACTCTAGGTAATATATTCTCATTCTAGTTCTTCTCGGGTGGTTAGGGTTCATTTCTATCTTGATCAATGCCTCTAGTAGCTTTCCTGGTACCATCCCTTTCACTACTAATAGTAGGTTTAGCCATAAATATAGAAGAAAGTACTACAGTTGAGCCTTGTACCTCCTCTGATGGCTCGCCTTATAATCTAGTTAATTGTCGATGTGCACTCATCTTGAAAAGAGTTCAATTACTACTATGAAAATAGAATAAGGTTCTAATTATCATAAATAACTCACCATCACATGGGCATATCATTAAGTAAATACATGTATACTCATCTTATCACTTACTTGTAACAAAATAAGGAAACACAACATTACACATAAGTCTAATCCTAAGTGAAAATCTAAAAGATAGGAAAGATCCTATAATGCATTTAACTGGTTCTAACCTTAAAAGCTCTTATATCTTTAGCCCCTTATATCCGATCATATAAACTTTGGTGCTTTAATACCTTTCTATCATGACCCACCTTTAAGCCATGTTGGCGCTAGATGTTTAGGAGGCTTAAGATGCACTAAACATCCAACAAACCTAATAGTTTATAATTATTTCATAAAATCATTCATCTTAAATACATAAATCACTTATAAATGGGGAGTATTATTCATAAGGTTTGTATCTATTTCATATACATGAACACTATCTATATGTTATATAGATCTCATAACTCAATTTACATCATTTATATAAGGTATATCCTAATGCGGTTTGCTTGAAATTTGTACATGCCTATAAGTCTTATACAACAAAATTTCATAATATATACATATATACATCCTCAAATAAAACTCAAAATATGGTGAGATCTAAGCCCTCCTTATCTTAAGCCTCTTGTATAGAACCTGTAATAGTCAACTAGTTAAAGTAAGCCTTTCATACTTGGTCAGTAGATAAGCCTATACCCCCCTCAAGCTAAAACATCATACATCCAAGTATTATACATATTTAAGTAACTAATGCAGTTCATTAAAACCCATCTTTCACATGAGCACTTGCCATATGAGTAATGATGTTAACCTAAGTCCATAGGGAAACCTCACTTAAGGCATTATGAAAGACTTTATCTTTTTCCTATAAGCTAACCTTCGCAAAGGGGAATTTTCTCACCTACCATCTTAACATTATATCTCTCATGAAAGAGTTGTCATACCATCCATGCCTTTCTCTTACATGAAAGAGTGTCCTTAGTAGTTGTGTCATGCATGCAATCTTTTCATTCAACATTATAATCAATTCACATCATCAATCCAAACATAACTAGCCATCTATCAATGGAATCTTTGCATCATCCTTAGGATTACCAACATATATAAGCAATATCATAGTGTATGTGTGTATGTGTGTGTCTATATATATATATATATATATATATATTACCAACATATATAAGCAATATCATTGTGTGTGTGTGTGTCTATATATATATATATATATATATATATATA